>RJWM01004106.1:84647-105471 GCA_004363535.1 Dasyprocta punctata
AAAAAAAAAAAGGGCAGTTAATTCAGATGTAAAAACAAAAGGAAAGGAACATAATCTTACTATTTTATGAAGGTCTTTTAAACATTTGTGAATGATTTTAACCCAATCTATATATAGTTTCAAAATCTGTAGTTTTTTTCTAAGTTATTTTTATTGAAAATTTAGTCTGTAACTATTGATTGTTATAGTTTAATACTTTGCATGTATGTGTGTGTAATTACCTGCTTTCTATAATCCTTAATAGGTATTATGTTATAAAATGGGAATGCTTGTCAGAGCTGAGGGTATAGTACAATGGTAGAATACTTCCCTAGCAAGATCATCAGCATATGAACTTTAATAATAGCTTAAGGTGACTTGTGTTCAGTTGTAAAGGATTGATTACCAAAGACCAAGAGCAAGGTTGCTTAAAAGCATAAGCAGGTTATTCTCATTCTGTTAATACTATTACTAAGGTCTATCGTGTTTTATGATTAAGATTCTAAACTTCAGCTATTTAGTGACTTGAGGGAGAGAGAGAAAGGTGGGTATAAGGAAAATAAAATGTGACAAATTTTATTTCTTAACATAATAGTACAATATATTGGATTTTTTTTAAAGCCAAGATCATTTTTATGTATTATACTGAACATACCCTTACTAAGAACTAGAAGATTAAGGCTATTTGCAGGGTAGGTGATTAATGTTTGATTGAAGCTATATTAAATAGAAAAAAAATTTTTTCTGTGAAAGCATGTAATTTTTTTTTTTTAAAAGCTGCTTGTTTTCCCCATTTGCAGGTTCTGTACAGAGTAATGAGATGTGTGACGGCTGCAAACCAGGTGTTTTTTTCTGAGGCTGTGTTGACAGCTGCTAATGAGTGTGTTGGTGTTTTGCTCGGCAGCTTGGATCCTAGCATGACTATACATTGTGACATGGTCATTACATATGGATTAGACCAACTGGAGAATTGCCAGACTTGTGGTACCGATTATATCATCTCAGTCTTGAATTTACTCACATTGGTATGTGGATTATTCTTGTTTGTTTGTTTTTCTTTTCTTTTTTCTTTTTGGGCTTTCTAGTTTATTGGTTTACTTAGTCTCTTATTGATGTGGAAGAAATTAAGGGCTTTCCTTTTTTTTTTTTTCCTCTCTTTCTGCTTTGATCAACCTTATTTTTATAAATCTATTATGCTTTTTTTCATATCTGTTTATTTTTAGTGTTTAATAGCTGAGTGTAGCCTTCACTGTTTTTTTTTTTTTGATGAAACTATCCTTTAACCTAGAGTCTTCAGTATCCCTGATAAATAATGCATGAGAGAAAGAATTTGATAACTATTTGCAGATACTGTTATGTTTTGTTTGCCATATAAAACTTCTTTGCGGTTTTTATTCTCCTAATTTTTTAAGTGTAAGTAGTCATTCCTTTATTATGGACATTCTAAAGTACATAAAAAATAGAATAGTATAATGAATCTCTGTATACTTAGTACTCAGCTTCTATAATTAGAAACTCATGGCCCATCTGGTTCCCTCTTCCCTGCCCACACTCTGCCTCTGCCTTGCTGTCCCTTCATCTCCAACTGCATGATTTTAAAGACTTTCTGCTGACTTTCTATGTAACTTTCTGCTGACTGTTTCTGCCAGAGTTACACCTCCCTGTGCCAGTGTTTCAAAAAAAAAGTTGATGTTTAAGTGTAAAATATATATATCCTATTTAGATTTTAACTTCCCAATGATACAATGTAACTGAGATAATTGAGACTTTTTGAAGAGTTTTTTGGATTTAAGAAAAAATAAGTTGAAAATACAGATTTCTTATATACTTTCCACGGCAGCTTTTCTGTCTTTTTTTAACATTTTTGTGTTAGTTTGCTACATTTGTTAAAATTGATGAACAAGTACTAATTTATTGTTATTAACTAAAGTTCATAGTTTAAAATTCATTCTGTTGTATGTTTTGTGGGTTTTATCAAGTATACAGTGACAAATGCTTACTATTACAATAGTGAATGGGATAGTTTCACTACTCTTAAGAATCTTTCCTGTTCCACCTACTTATCCTTCTTACCTTCCTCCCTTCAAACAAACCTCATTTAGGTTTTTTGAGGCAGGTTTTCACTGTTTAGTTTAGGCTGGCTTCGAATTCACTGTGTAGCCTAACCTGGCCTCAACTTCGTGGCAGTTCTGCTTCAGACTCAAAGTATACTGGGATTACAGGGTGTACCAATATGCCTGGCCTTTGATCTTCTATCTCAATAGTTTTGCTTTTGTGGAATGTAAACTAGTTGGAATAAATATAGTGTGTAGCCTTTGGAGATCTGCTTACTTTAGTTAGCAATATGCATTTAATATGCATTAATTTTCCCATGTTTTTTGACTTGATAAACTCATTTTTAAATTTATTTTTAGATTGTGGAACAGATAAATACAAAACTGCCATCATCATTTGTAGAAAAACTATTTATCCCATCTTCTAAATTACTATTTTTACGGTATCATAAAGAAAAAGAGGTAAGCGATAAACATTGGTAATGATGTTTGTTAACTTCTGTGGTTGAAGAGTTGAGCTTAATGTTGCTTTGTTAGGCTTCATAAGTGAAACAGTGAAATGTTATTTGACTTAGATAGAATATAGTGATTGTAATGATTGTATTAATATTGATTATCATACTATATAGATTTATGAATGATGTCCCACATAATCATTTTAAAATAATTATTTGTTTTTGTTAAATTTGTTTTAGTAAATTTGCATAAAGGGGAAAGAGGCACATACATTTATGAAGTTATAAATTTAGAAGTGCTTTCTTTGTTGTAAAAATTAACTTCTCAACCATCCCCTACGCAAACCCACTGTAGTTTCGGAATATATGTGGGTAAACCAATCTTAATATTGTTTGATTTTGTTTTGCTATTGACCATATTTTAAATATGGCCATTGAAGAAATTTCACATGGCAGTTTTAATTTATAATATTCTTTATTTGTAATAAAACTTTATAACTTTTTTTCAATTATTTTATTTTTACATTTTAGGTATACATAATGATCACATTCATCATCGAAAATTTGTGCCTTCATATAACTTGGTTTTTTTCCATTCCCCTACCCTCCCATCAACAACTACTCCCCTCCGTGTTTCAAAAGCTTTTTTTCTATGGTTTCCTTTTTTTCTCTTTTTTAAAAAATGTTTCTCTTTCTTTCTCCCACCCCTCCCCCCAAAACTTTACACCTTTCTGTCTGTCTGTCTGTCTGTCTGTCTGTCTATCTGTCTATGTCTCTCCTCCTCTCTCTCCATCTCCTACCCACTTTCTGTACTGGAAGTTAAACTCAGGACCTTGTGCTTGGCAGGCAGGCTCTTATGCCACTAAGCTATGTCTCCAGCCCAAAATTTTATAACTTTAAAAAGGCTCATTACCTTTAATCCCAGCACTCGGGAGGCTGAGGTAGGAGGAGCGTTGTGAGTTCGAGGCCGGCTTGGGCTACAACACGAGCGCAAGGCCGGCCTGAGCTACACAGTGCGACCCTGCCTCAAAAAACCGGGGCCGGGAGTTTGGTTCAGCGGCTTACGCATCTGTCAGGCAGGCGCGAGGTTGTGAGCTCGATCCCTGGTGCCACAAAAAAAAAATAAAAAATAAAAAAAATAAAAAGGCTCATTAGTAAGTGTAGATTCCTAAAGGTTTGCCTTTTAAAAATTGAAATCTCATGTGTTCTGGGTATTATGGAATGAATATATCAATCTTAAATTTGTTTGCATTTCTAGTACCACTTTTCTGCTATCATTTTAGAAGATTTATTTTCCATGGAATTACTTAATTTTCTCTTTTTTTTTTCAGGTGGTTGCTGTAGCCCATGCTGTTTATCAAGCAGTGCTCAGCTTGAAGAATATTCCTGTTTTGGAGACTGCCTATAAACTAATTTTGGGAGAAATGACTTGTGCCCTAAATAATCTGCTACATAGTCTGCAACTTCCTGATGCCTGTTCTGAGATAAAACATGAGGCTTTTAAAAATCACGTATTCAATGTAGACAATGCAAAATTTGTAGTTATATTTGACCTCAGCGCTCTGACTACAATCGGAAATGCCAAAAACTCACTAATTGGGGTGAGTCCTTAATGACTTTGTTTTATCCAGGATTAAGCCTTTTCTTGCTTCATATTCATCTAATTTATTTCACCTAATAAAATACCATGTCATGTGTCTAGAGAATTGCTCTGTAACGAATGCCATATTAAGAACATAGATTAATAAAATTGGTAGGAAAATTTTCTTTCTGTTAATTTTTTTCTCTTAAGTTATTTTACATATTTTATCTCCTAGAAAATGTCTTTTCAATGAATTTCTCATATTAACTCTAGTAGCTTACAGAGAAAAATGACATGTCAACATTTTTCCACTGCTCAAATATATCAAGTTCTTTTAATATATAGTTTCTTTCTTCTCCTGGTACTTTTTACTCCTTTCCACTAAAATTAATGCTAGCATATGGTCTTTGATTGCCTGCTTTCCTCTAAGAGCATTCATGTATATTTTTCCTTTAGAAGAATAAAGATTTTTTTCCCCCCTTAAGAAACTTGAAGTGGCTCTAGTTTTAATTTACAGTTTTGCTTTTGAGACAAGTTCTCACTTTGTAGTTTAGGCTGGCCTTGAACTCACTTTGTAACCCAGAATGGCCTCAAACTTAGGGTGATCCTTCTGACTCAGACTTCAGAATACTGGGATCACAGGCAAGCACTACCACGCCCACCTGATTTAGGGTTACTGCTTATAGTTTATGGATTTCTCCTTTACAGAATTGAAAAATACTAATTTTAATGGGAAATAATGGGCTATAATTAGGGATTGAGCTTTCTTTAAAAAAAAAGAAAATTTGATGTTTATGCTTGCAGCATGTTGTATGATAAGATTTGTCATATCTAGCTTCTCTCATTGCTAGTTTTGGCTTACATTTGAAGGCTTCAGTAAACTCTTATATTCATTATACACTAATAATTTATTTTATGGGAATTCACATTGTGTGTAGAATATTTAAAATGGGGCAGACAATAAGTGATATGTCTTAGCAGTAGAAAGGACAATGGAAGATGAAAAAGGTGTAAGATGTCAGAATACACCGTTTTTCATATTTGACAGGGCACATTGACATGAGCAGTATATGGAAAATTTGAGAAAATGTATGCTATTATTCTAAAGGGTATAGAGGGTTTGCTTAAACCAGAGATCAGCTAGCTGGGGGGCCAAGTGCAGTCCAGTGCCTGTTTTTCGTTTGTGTGGAGGTTTAGTTGCGTACTATAGAATTCCTAGTTAAAATGTAAAGTTTAGTGTATCTTTTTAAAAAAAATGTATTCAGAATTGTGTGTCGAGTACTACTTTTCCTATTTTTGTTAGGAGAGTTGTATTGGAATGTTTTAAGTATGTTTGTTTTCTCAAGACAATGGCAGATTTGAGGAGTTGCCACATGACAACGTAAATGTTGTGTGTCCCACAAAGTCTAAGATTTATTTTTTCATTTTCAGATACAGTGTTTGCTGAAGACCCCCATTTAGTATGCTAGATTATTTCCAAATCCAAGTCTTATCATTTCTAATTAAAAAAAATATGTCCAGGCCAGATACACTATGAATACATGTAGTCACAGATACTCAGCAGGCTGTGAAAGGGAATTCGCTTGAGCCTAGGAGTTTGAAACCAGCCTGGGCAGCACAGACCCCATCTCCAAAACAAAAACAAAAGCAAAAACAAGCAAAAAAAGTCTACATATATTTATTTTTAAGAATAAACTCTTTGTATACTTCTGTATTTTGGAGGAGTTATACCTTCTTTTGTACATTGTCAGATGTGGGCACTGTCTCCAACTGTCTTTGCCCTTCTGAGTAAGAATCTGATGATTGTGCACGGTGACCTGGCTGTTCACTTCCCTGCCATTCAGTATGCAGTGCTCTACACGTTGTATTCTCATTGTACCAGGTACTGTACTTACAAATTCGCAAATCCTTTGTAAGAAAAGAGTATGCATTTTGTGTTTTGAGCTTTCTTGTTTATTTTTTTGCTTTTTGGCATTCTGGCTTTCTGACTTTTTCGTTCAAAAAGGTCTTTCTCATTTTGTATTTCAGGCATGATCACTTCATCTCCAGTAGTCTTAGTTCTTCATCCCCTTCTTTGTTTGATGGAGCTGTGATTAGTACTGTAACTACAGCTACAAAGAAACATTTCTCAATTATATTAAATCTTCTGGGAATATTGCTGAAGAAGGATAACCTTAACCAGGATACCAGGTAACTGATATATTTGTAATGCTGTTTGTAATTTTAGTAATTCACTTTTATAATTTGACAATAAGAAATATGGATTAAAGAGGTGAAATATAGTAGCCCCTTAAGTGTAAAATGTTTCATAGCTCATATTAGTTAATCTTTATTTGCTGTAATCTGTACTACTTTGGGGTGGGATTTTCTTAAAAGGTTTGTTATTGTTTTGACAGAAATTTCTGTAGTTTCAGCTGTCTTTATTTGAAAAAACTAAAAGAAGTGATACTTTTTTTTCTTTTGTAAATGAAAAATGAACTGTTTACTCTGTATTTCAGGAAACTGTTAATGACTTGGGCTTTGGAAGTGGCTGTTTTAATGAAGAAGTCTGAAACATATGCACCTTTGTTCTCTCTTCCATCTTTTCATAAGTTTGCCAAAGGCCTGTTAGCCAACAGTAAGAGACTGATACTTAAGTTTATTAACCTTCAAAGAGGAATGTTTGGTAGTGAGGAATGTAGTTACTTCAGTGCTTTTCCTGATTTGAAGATGAATAACCCCCATATTAATGAACACATTTTTAGTACTTGCATAAAAGTTTGTTAAGTATCACATTTTAAAGCTTATAAATAAGACATACATAGTTGTATATACTTCTCTTTTTTGTGTGTGTGTGGTACTAGCAATTAAGTCCAGGGTCTTCATACTGAGCTACACATCCAGTCTTTTCTCTTTATACTGTAAGATAGGGTTTCCCTAAGTTGCCCAGACTGGGCTCAGACTTGCTGATCCTCTTGCCTCAGCTTCCCAGGGTGCTATGGATTCAGGCATGGGCCACCATGCTTGGCTTACTACATTTATTTTTAAGTTTTCCCCTTCAGGAAAGAGTTGGTGTGAAGTTAGTCAATTTGAATAAGTTTTGTTGAATGTATTGTTTTCTCAAATGTTATTGCCAGGCAAGAGTCATGTCTAGTCCATAGTAGATGCTCCCTGCCTGTTGAGTGCATGGGTCCAGGGAGTTACAACAGCTGGCATGTAATTTCTTTTGGCAAGCTGCAAGTAATTTGTCTTTAATTTTTAATAGCTCTTGTTGAAGATGTGAATATCTGTCTACAAGCATGCAGCAGCCTACATGCTCTGTCCTCTTCTTTGCCAGATGATCTTTTACAGAGGTATGGACTAGAGACCATGTCTTTTGACTCTGGCCCTAATATAACATGGCAATGTTGACTCTACCTGATTTTGTCTGTTCATTTTTTTTTTATAGGTGTGTCGATGTTTGTCGCGTTCAGCTTGTTCATAGTGGAACTCGCATTCGACAAGCCTTTGGAAAACTGTTGAAGTCAATTCCATTGGATGTTGTCCTAAGGTATAAGAATAGTTTTGTGGCGCTACATTTTTACTGCTCTAGAAATAGTCTAATTTAGGAAAAGACATTGCCATAATCGGTACATTAATGCCACTTACATGATGGCACTTCTCAGTGATTGAAGAAGTGTCAAAAGATCAAATATTGTAGGAGGTCTAGAAAATAACAAAATTTTATACTTCAGTGACCTTAATAAGCTCATACGAATGTATATAGACTAATTCATATAATGCCAAAATGTTTTTTAGTGGTTCAGATATTTATAAGCTATAAGGTTTTTTTTTTAATTAGGTTGATTTGAGAGCTTTAAGAATCTTAAGATTATGAAGTTGTAATAACATTTTTTTCCATTTGAAAGTCTGTTTTATATTTTTTACTTCTAATTTAGTAAGGAAATAACCCATTTAGAATATGTGCTAACCTTGTAACTAAAACATTTCGTGTAACCATGGCTTCATTTTCTGTCTACAGCAATAACAGTCACACAGAAATTCAAGAAATCTCTTTAGCATTACGAAGTCACATGAGTAAAGCACCAAGTAATACATTCCACCCACAAGATTTCTCTGATGTTATTAGTTTTATTTTGTATGGGAATTCTCATAGAACAGGGTAAGCCACTACGTGGACTATTTTGTCTTGGAAAAATAATTTCAGGAGTATCTTGACCTTAAATCCAGTTTTGAAAACATGTCCAGGGTGGCAGAGTAGAAAATAGTGTTCTTTTCAAGTGGATCATTTCTGTTGAATAGGAAAAAAATTCTCTTGAAGATAGTTCTTTTCAAGTGGATCATTTCTGTTGACTGGTAAAATTCTGTTGAATAGAAGTATTAAACATGATTTTGAATTTTAGTGATGAAATGTGCTTGACAGTTAAGTGATCTGATTTTTGTTAACATTTAGGGGAGAATATGAGGGGGTATGTTGTGGCAAAGTCAGTGAGTTTCATCCTGACAATACGAATGCCGAGAGCCATTTACCTTAATAATCTATCCATGCCTTACCCTGACTTTTTAAAAAAAACTATTAAAGATCTCAAAAATGTGATCATTATGAGCATCAAAATATATGAATAAAACTAGTTGAAAAATCTCAAGATGGGGGATGGATTTATAGTTCATCTCAGTTTTATAAGTTTTAACTTCTTTTAGTAGGGAAAAATGGTAGTCTTTACTATCATTACCTTTTTAATTGTTTTGGATTAAATAAAGTTTTCATTGTCTATTAAATATAAAACTACTTTTCCCAGGAAGGACAATTGGTTGGAAAGATTGTTCTATAGCTGCCAGAGACTGGATAAGCGTGACCAATCAACCATTCCCCGCAATCTTCTAAAGACAGATGCTGTCCTTTGGCAGTGGGCTATTTGGGAAGCAGCACAGTTCACTGTCCTTTCTAAATTGAGAACTCCATTAGGCCGAGCTCAGGATACATTCCAGACGATTGAAGGTAACAGCTCTTCACGTTTCTTCAAATTTTGTAATGTAAATAACATTCAAAGCATTTTGATGCAGAAATAATGGATTTTTCTTTATTAAAGATTTGAGAATAAATGAAAGTGTTTTTCAGGTAGGTTTGCTAGCTAAGCTTTCATTGAGTAGTCATGTTGGCCACGTGGTCTGTTCTTGTTCGAAAACTTAGGGGACTTTTGTGGAAGCAAAATCTTTTTCCTTTAAAAGGAAAGGTTGTTCATGTTGGTTTTTTTTTTTTTTTTTTTTTTTTTTTTTTTTTTTTTTTTTTTTTTTTTTTTTTTTTTTTTTTTTTTTTTTTTTTTTTTTTTTTTTTTTTTTTTTTTTTTTTTTTTTTTTTTTTTTTTTTTTTTCTTTTCTTTTTTGTATTTTTGAGACATGGTTTCACTGTACCATTCAGGCTGGCCTTGAACGTACTTTGTAGCCCAGGCTGGCCTTAAAACTTGCAGTGATCCTCCTGTCTCAGCCTCCCAAATGATGGGATTACAGCTGTGAGCCACCTCGCTCAGGTTTTCTTTGAAAATAGTATATAAACAAACAGGATACTTGATAAATGTGAATTTGTGAAATAAGGTCATATTTATTTGCAGAATCTTTAAATATTTCCTCATAATTTGGAGTGTTGCATCTGCTTTCAGGTATCATTAGAAGTCTTGCTGCTCACACATTAAATCCTGATCAAGATGTTAGTCAGTGGACAACTGCAGAAAATGATGAAGGCCATAGTAGCAACCAACTTAGACTTGTTCTTCTTCTACAGTATTTGGAAAATCTGGAGAAATTAATGTATAATGCCTATGAAGGATGTGCTAATGCATTAACATCTCCTCCCAAGGTTGGTTTCAGTGGGATACTGTTGCCTTGTAGCAGTTCCATTGTCAAACCTTATAGAGTATATAGAGAGCTAAAGTCACAGTGGACTTAACATATTTGAATTATGTGTGTTTGAGACACATATACTAGTAATTTGAACCAATCTTGAGTTCTTTCCTTTTATTGTGAAGGTCATAAGGACGTTTTTTTACACCAATCGCCAAACTTGCCAAGACTGGTTAACTCGGATCCGCCTCTCTATCATGAGGGTTGGATTGTTGGCAGGCCAGCCTGCTGTGACAGTAAGACATGGATTTGACTTGCTTACAGAAATGAAGACAAATAATGTATCTCAGGTAAAGTGTTATGTTTGAATGTTAATCTGTGAGAGCAATTTGGATTTAATTACTTTGATGCTATTTAAATTATAAATAAAATAAGTTAAAACTTCATTTGGAAAGCTTTTGATTAAATATTTTATAAAAGGAATAATTGCCAAAGTTACTGACTTATGTTTTCTATATACAATATGTTAAAAATACTTACAGCCTGAGACTTTTAAGAATAATTGTATTTGTCTATGAAAATTTTTATAAAGCATGGAAAAATCCCTAAATAATTTGACTTGTCAGTGGGTTCACAATAAATACTGTAAGTGGATCCAAAAAGAATAAGATGTTTACTAATTAAGGTAATATCAATTTTTTAAATTCATGTTTATTTATATTTAGTTTTTTCTTCTTGTTTAATATAAATGCTAGATAAGTGGTCTTACATAAAAGCCACAAGTTAAATGTTTAGGTAACTTTTTTTCTTTTCTTTTCTTTTCTTTTCTTTTCTTTTCTTATCTTTTCTTTTCTTTTCTTTTCTTTTCTTTTCTTTTCTTTTCTTTTCTTTTCTTTCTTTCTTTCTTTCTTTTTTTTTTTTTAAAACAAAGTCTCACTATGAAGTTGAGGCTGACCCTGAACTCATTGTGTTGCCCAGACTGGCCTTGAGCTCTCAGCAATCTTCCTGCCTCAGCTTCCCAAATGCTGGATTTGCCTACAGGTGTATGTCATCCTGCCTGACAGGGTAACTTTGTGTGCGTGCAAGGTTAAGAGACCTAACACCCACCTGCTGCTAAGATTCTGTCATTCACCTTTTATGTTAACTTTTAAGAATTCTAAACTAGTCAGGTACATGCCTGTAACCCCAATCCTCAGGAGGCTGAGGCTGGAGTGCAAAGTTTGAGGCCATCCTGGGTAACTTAGTAAGAAAGACTATCTCAAAAATAAAACTAAAAGGGTTTGGTATAGCTCAGGTGCTCCCCAGGGTTCAGTCCCAGTAATGAAACAAAACTCAGCTCAGTAATATCAGAGTAAAAAACAAAACAAAATCTACTAAGCTAAATAAAGTCAAAATAATTATTAAATAAAGTTGATTTTATGCTTAGACTGTGCTCAGTAGTAGTAAATTTATTAGAGATTTTTGATTTTGCAGTGCACTGAATTACTGTATCTCTGTTCAGGTTATTAGTGTTAATGATATTGAGGTCTTGGTAAAATCTTATGCTATTTTCAGGTGAATGAATTGGAAGTAACCATCATGATGGTGGTAGAAGCACTGTGTGAACTTCATTGTCCTGAAGCTATACAGGGAATTGCTGTCTGGTCGTCTTCTGTTGTGGGAAAAAGTCTTCTCTGGATTAACTCTGTGGCCCAGCAGGCTGAAGGAAGGTAAGTTAGAAAGAAATAGATAATAGAATTACTTTATGTTTAAATGCTTCGTATTACTAACATAATAGTAAAAATTTAGCTAATGGTGGTACATACCTGTAATCCCTGCGTCTGGGAGGCCGAATTAGGAGGATTATCACATATTCAAGGCCATCTTGGACTATATATCAAAATCCTGTGTCAAAAACAGAGCCAAAACAAAAGAAAACAACAACGACAACAAAAAACAAGCCAAAACCAAAGAAAAACCAACATAGTTAAAACAGTTTTGTTCAACTGGACATGGTAGTGCATACCTGTAACCCCAGGGTGAGGCAGGAGAATTGCCATGAGCTTGAGACCAGCCTGAACTATACAATGAGACCTTGCCTCAAAAAACTGAAAAAAAAAATAAACAAGAGCCTTGTTCAGTTTTGACAGTTTAAATTTCTAATAAAGGACTTCACTAGGAGGTTTCTTGAGTGTATATTTTAATTAGCAATACTTGAGTGCCTTTCTGCTTTAGAAATTAGTGAAAAATCATACTGGGAAATACGGGTCATTGATTATGTTGATTTCTTTGCATAAAGAAGAGTGTGCCATAATAATCTGTGTCCACTTGTGTTAGTTTAACCAAATCTTTAAAATTGGGGAAAAGAAATAACTGCCCATAATTCCATCTCTGAGTTGTAACTATTAGTTTTGGCATGTATGGCTTCCTAGTTCATTTGTTCTTTTTCTCCCCCTCCTCCCTCCCCTCCCCTTTTCTTTCCCTCCCTCTCCCCCTCCTTTCTTTCTTAGTTTTGTCTTATCACAGACACAGCCATGTACCTAGATCCTAGGCATATGATTTTATGACTTTAATTTTGCCATATAAATTTTAAAAAGTATCTTGGTTTGTAAATTTTCTCTGTTGTGAATCTCCTCCCATCTTTTACTGGGGATTGAACCTAGGACCTGTTCACTGAGATCTTTTTAAATTTGTTTTCTTGAGGCAGAGTCTTGCTGAGTGACACAGGCAGAACTTGGAATCCTCCTGCCTCAGCCTCTCAGAGTACTGAGATTATAGTCTTCTATCACTATGTCCAGCCTCTGTTGTTATAGTTGATGTGCATGCAGTTGTATTTCTTTGTGAGTGTGCCATAGTTCAACATCCCTTATTGTTGGACATTAAAGTTGTTTCCAAATCCCAGCACTCGGGAGTCTGAGGCAGGGAGGATCGTTGTGAGTTTGAGACCAGCCTGGGCTACAAAGTGAGTTCAAGGCCAACCTGAACTGCATAGTGAGATCCTGTCTCAGAGAATAGGGCCAGGGATTTAACTCAGTGGCCTAAGCACCTCCCTGGCAGGCACATGGTTGTGAGTTTGATCCCTAGTACCCAAAAACATAAAAAAATAAAATATAAAGTTATCAGTGTTTTTTATCTAATCTTAATGTACCATAGCACTTGAACTTTGCTTTATATTCCTGATTACTTTTTTGTATCTGTTTCAATATGATTTACTGAAAGACTGTAGGTGCAGACGCTTATAAAGTAGAATATTGATAAGTTAACTCGCAGAATATTGGCTCCAATTTATCCCCTTAGTAATAGAGTAACCGCTTCCCCTCACCTTCATGAATACTGATTGTCATTCAAAAACGAGAATTTTACCAGTGAAAATAACTGCTGTAATTTGCATTTCTTTATTAATGTATAATCTTTTTCCATTGACCATTCGATTTTTCAAAGCATGGATTATGTCTTTATGTTTTCTCAGTTTTCCTTTATTGATCAGTGAGAGTTTCATTTTACACTAAAATGCCATGTAATGTCTTTTTATAAGGTTTTTTTTTTTTTTTTTTTTTTTTTTTTTTTTTTTTTTTTTTTTTTTTTTTTTTTTTTTTTTTTTTTTTTTTTTTTTTTTTTTTGTCTTTTTTGTCTTTTTTGTCTTTTTGAGACAGGGTCTTGCTAATGCAGTTCAGACTGGCCTTGGGCTAATTTTGTAGCCCAGGCTGGTGTTGAATTTGCAATGATCCTCCTGTCTCAGCCTCCCAAGCGCTGGTATTACAGCCGTGTGCCACCATGCCCAGCTCTACAATTTGTTTTTAATATTATATTTTGAATACCTCCTATGCAGTTAGTTCTGTTACTTTGTGGATATTTTCCTTGAATTTATCCTTCTGTATAAACTTTAATTACTTACGGGTTGCACTAGTAATTTTATATTCTTATATTTTTAGCATTTAACTAGCTTTATTTTCATTTGTTATGAGGAAGAAATGTAAGTGCTCCCCACTGCTATCCCCCACATCCAAATAATTACCCATTTTCTTAGCTCAGTTTATCTCAAGTAATCTATTTCTGTATCTGTATTTTCTTGAGATAAAGGATACATGTCTTTAAGTGTCCTTCAATTTGCGTTTTAGGTTTGAAAAGGCTTCTGTAGAATACCAGGAGCATCTGTGTGCCATGACAGGTGTTGATTGCTGCATCTCCAGCTTTGACAAATCTGTTCTCACATTAGCCAATGCTGGGCGTAACAGTGCCAGTCCCAAACATTCTGTGAACGGTAAGCATTTAGTATTTACATAAAACAAAGCAAAATTTGTATGATACGCCTTGTACTGATGATCATTCTGTATATTTTTAGTTTTTTGTGTTCTTTGAAATACTGATAATGGCTTTGAATCTCTGGTGTTTTCTAACAAAATATTTTCACTCAGGTGAATCCAGAAAAACTGTGCTGTCCAAGCCAACAGACTCTTCCCCTGAGGTTATAAATTATTTGGGAAATAAAGCATGTGAGTGCTACATTTCAGTTGCTGATTGGGCTGCTGTACAGGAGTGGCAGAATGCTATCCATGAGTTGAAGAAGACTACCAGTAGTACTTCACTCAACCTGAAAGCTGACTTCAACTATATAAAGTAAGGATCTACGTTTTCAGTTATAAATTATACTTAACTCTGTTAAAACCAAATTTTCTGTAAATATGAAGCCTTCCTCTGTGGCAGAAAAACGTTAGAATTGGTCATACGTACTGATACAAAATGATGGTATTTTCAATGAAACCTTTTTAAAAAGTCACAACAGGAAAGCAGTACTATAGGTGAGAAAGGTATTTGTGCACTGGGAAAAACAGGTCCATAAACAGCGGCGTATGACTGCTTTAGAGAAGGTTGCATATGATGGCTTTGTAAATTAGGTTTGAATATATATGTGTTTTAATAGTGCAGAATTTGTGAGCATCTATAAATTAAATTTTTCTTGTCTCTTCTTATTCCTCTGCATTTATTAATCCTGTGCTTTAAAACCAGGTACTCAGTATGTTCTATCTAGACTCTTGACTGGGCAGATAAATCATTAGACTTTATATATGACACTTGCCTTCTGCTGGTGTATAGGTTAATGAGTAATTACTTCATTGAGCACATACTATGTACCAGATAGTAGAATACAAGACATAAAACAGACATGAATTCTAACCTTTTAACACAGAAGTTGAAGAAATAGGAAAAGAATATTGATAGAAGGATTAGCTGTACTTCTCTTTTTCTGTGTCTCAAGGAAAGCAGTTTATGTTGGATATGGTTTGATTGATGGGTGGCATATGTTGTGCATTAAGCCTGTGTTGTTTTTCTGGAGAGTCAGTCATTAGCTAAGAAGTGTAGAATTGTGGAAATTGTGGAGCACTGTAAGAACCTGGGAAACCTGGCCCTAGAGAGGACTCAACACCCTGTAGTGGGAGAAATGATATGCATGTTGGTCACCCAGTCTTAATATTTCATCACTGCACAGCAAGTAGACTGACCTGAGGAACCAGTGGTTGCATTAATACTAGGTTACAGAATAAGCCAGGTGATGAAATTTCTAGTGCTAGTTTTAGGCTAAGTGGTAAGGGGAGGGACACAGTGGGAAGGACTGTACAAAGATAGAAACATTGAGAAATGATGCCTTCTCTGGGTTGGAGAACAACTATAGCAGAAATGGGGGCAGGCTAAGGGCTCTGAAAGTAGCAGTGTGGAGCTAGGAGGATGAGGACTTACTCTGGCATCATGCTGTAGTGCTTTGCGAAAGAATTGCAATGGTGCCGTCACTTTTCAGATAACGTGAGGAAATGGAAAGGAATTCTTTCAGCGAAGGCAAATGGGGTCTGGGAAAAGCAGTGCAAAAGGGAAATGGGGAGGGATGCCAGTTGTGAAAGAAGACAGGAGTGAGGTGTGAGACTGAGATGACAGGAAGCTTACCCAGGGCTTAGGCTTCTGAGTGACAGAGAGTGAGATGTATTGGGGGTTAAAGGGTAGTTTGGAGAGAACAGTTGTTGAAGTCACCCTTTGGAGGTCACTGTTGAGGTGGTGAGCAGACCTCCAGGTCAACAAACTGCACAATACAAAAAAGAGGAAGGAGACACAGCGTGAGTAAGCCCAACGGAATGTTTGTAACTGTGACTTTCCTGTTTGCTACTCCAGTTTTAGTGCTAATTAAGATGGTAATCACATCATCAAAATAAAAATGTTGGTGTACTCATGAATGACATTTCAGCACAGTGCTGTGTATTGTATTTCTTTCTAGAGCTCGTTCTTTTTTTGAGTTATTCCATGGGTTGCATATAGTATGATAAAGCTGGCCAATATTTTAATTATAGGTCGTTAAGCAGTTTTGAATCTGGAGAATTTGTTGAATGCACTGAACAATTAGAATTGCTACCAGGAGAAAATATCAATCTACTTGCTGGAGGATCAAAAGATAAAATAGGTATTTGAAAAAAATAATTTCAATTTAATTTTTTAATGAATGAGTTCCTCAAAATGTTTGTTTTGATATGTTTTACTAGAGAATCTAGAAGTTACTGTACATTTGCTTGGGGGCAGAGTCTCATGGAAAGCAACAAATTTAGGGTTCTGTTAATGTTTGACTTGGCAAATTAACAGTTCAGTTAAAATTAAACCAATAGCTAGGGGTGGTGGTGCATGTTTATAATTCATTCCATCATTCTGGGAGACTAAGGCAGGAGTATCGCAAGTTGAAACCCAGCCTGGGCAACTTAATAATTTAGCAAGACCCTGTCTGAAAATGGGAAGAGCTAGGTAGATGGCTCCGTGGGTTCAGTTCCCAGTAGTTGGTGGGGATGGGGGGCAAAAACAAGAGGCTACATTAATAAGTCGAGATTTTTAAAGGTATTTTGTTTGAAAAAGTACAAAGCAGTGTTTAAATATTTTTCTTGATTTTCATGTTGATGTGAGTCATTAAGATCTTTATTGCAAGTGAAACATTTTATAAAATACTGTATTAGGGTTAGTATTATGAGTGTTCTCTGTTTGCACTGACTTAATAGATTAAGTAAGATGTACTGGTGTAGAGTTAAATTTGTTCCTTTAAATAATAGGTTGGCTTATTTATATTTCAGCCTTTATAGTTAACTGAATTTAGGGGTGTAAAGTATAGTTTTAGGAAGTAATGATGTTTATACAATTGTTAAAAATGTTTAACAGTAGTGTTCAGCTCTCTGACATTAAAGGAGGTATTCATTGTGGATTATTTTTTTCAGTACTGTGTATTTTCACTCCTATATATATATATATATTTTTTTTTTTTTGGGGGGGTACTCCTGTACGTTAAAAGCAAATTAACTCAATGAAATTTATTTAACTTCTTTAGATATGAAAAAACTGCTTCCTAACATGTTAAGTCCAGATCCAAGGGAGCTGCAGAAATCCATTGAAGTTCAGTTGTTGAGAAGTTCTGTGTGTTTGGCAACTGCTTTAAACCATGTAGAACAGGATCAGAAGTGGCAGTCTATAACTGAGTAAGTTGAACTTTTAGGAGGTGAATGTACACTCTGTATACCCTGTACGTGTGTGTATGGGAGTGGGCAGGCAGTCAGGAGGAGACAGTTACTGTGTCACTATATGCTAGTCCTAGTATGTCTTGCTTATGCCTTCTTCTTTCTTTTGTTGCTGCATGATAGTAGGTTAACAATTACTCTGCTCCTCCAGTGGTTATAAGTTGAAGAATTTTGTCAGTTAATTGGTGGTAATACTTTCTTTCAGAAATGTAGTAAAGTACCTGAAGCAAACCTCCCGCATAGCTGTTGGACCACTGAAACTTTCTACATTAACTGTCTCCCAGTCCTTGCCAGTTCTGAGTACCATACAGCTATATTGTTCATCTGCTTTGGAGAACACAGTTTCTAATCGACTTTCAACAGAGGTGTGTAGAAAGCTATTTTTGTAAACATAATATTACAAATATTAATAGGCAGTACTGTGAAACAAAGACCTTGCATACTGACTTTGTAAAATGGTATTTGTAGTTGGACAAACTAATCCAGAAATCTAAAATGCCATTTTCTGCAATTTATTTTGAGATGAAATATTGTAAGTGCAGATTTTGTCTTTGTAGGTTATGTCAATTTTGGATTTAACTTCAAGAAACCCCTCCTCAGTTATTGTAAAGTCCAACCAAAATTGGGCCTCCCCAAAGGAATTTTTATCTTTGAGATTCCTGTAAAGCAATACTTTTAATATTCCTCCGTAATTAGGCTCTGTTTTATAGGAAATACACTGTTACTTTTAATTTAAAAAGTCTGTTATTGGTGAATATATTGGTAAATTGCGCTTCAGTATTCTGAATTGGTGAGTTCTTTTTGTTCTGTTTTGTTTTTTCTTTTCAAAAAAAAGGTTTTCAGGGCCGGGAGTTCGGCTCAGTGGCTTAAGTGCCTGTCTGGCAGGCGCGAGGTTGTAAGTTTGATCCCTGGTGCTACAAAAAAAGAAAAAAAAGGTTTTCTCTGAGAATGAACTTGCTTGTTGAGATTTAAAGATGTATGATGGAAGTGGATAGTTTTCTTGTTAAAAACTGCAGTGAATTGGAGGTAGCTGAACTTCATTAGACTTAAACTTGTTAGTGCATGTCTATAAACATGAAAGCGTCTTTTTTTACATTAAGAGATTTTTGTTTTTCTCTGACAGGACTGTCTTATTCCTCTCTTCAGTGAAGCTTTGCGTTCATGCAAACAGCATGATGTGAGGCCTTGGATGCAGGCATTAAGATATACCATGTACCAGAATCAGTTATTGGAGAAAATTAAAGGTAGTATTCTTTTTCTGAAAATCAGTTTTATTGAGGTGCAAATTATATATTTAAAGCATGCAGTTTGGTGAGGTTTAGCATATCTTGTTTATATAACCCCCAATACAAACACAATTCAGAATGTGTCTCGCCCCTGGAAGTTTTCCTTGTGCCAGCTGTTTGATCATCTTCCCATTCTCCCTGTTCAGGCAGTTACTCATTTGCTTTCTGTCTCTACAGGCAGGATTATCTTCGCTAAATATTTATTTTTGTTTTTCTAAATGGACAGTTAAAAGTGGCTGTAATTGTATATTCTTTCGGCAGCTTGTGAAAGTTGCAGTTCCTTATTCTTGGTATTGTTATCAGTCTGTATAATTTTAATCACTGAAGTAAGTGCAATAGTATCTACTAGTATGGTTTTACCTGATGATTCATAATACCGAGCATCATTTCATTTGCAAAATGGCTATTTAATGTCTTACTTTTGACATGTTCGTTCACATCTTTTGCTCATTTTTAATGACTTAGTAAGAGTTTGTGTATGTTCTGAGCACAAATCTTTCAGTGGATGAAAGGTATCCAAATATGTATTTATTTATTTATTTTTTTGGTGCTGGAGATCAAACTAGGGTCTTGTGCATGATAGGCAGGTGCTCTACCATTGAGCTACATCCTCAGTCCAGATATTAAGTTTGAAATGTTCCAAAGGAATATACTATCTTCATAAATGTATGAATATCGTTTTAGGGGGGTATTAGGAATCGAACTCAGAAACTCAAAACTGCTTTCTTGCTGTGCCATTGAGCTATATCCTCAGCTCCCTGAATATCATTTTAAGGAAAGAAATGCCTGCTATATTAAGGGGCTGCAAGCCATGTATTTTACTATTGAGAAATAGAACAGTGCTAATTTTTTTTTTTGTTTGTTTGTTTGTTTGTTTTTTGTGGCACCAGGGATTGAACTCTCAATTTCGCATCTGCCAGGCAGGCGCTTAGGCTATTGAGCCAAACTCCCAGCCCAGTGCTAGAATTTTGTATGTAGTTCTTCTGTATTTTATTTTATTTTGTTTTGTTTTAAAGGATATGTAACAGAGTAAAAGCAATCAAAACAAACCAGTGTAGGAGGTACAGAACTTCAAAACTTTATGAAATCAACAGTAGTTAGCATAATGTCCCTTGGTGTCTTCAAAATAGCTGCAGATAACTTCAGACATAGTATAAATCAAACAGAACAGAATAGAATAGAAAGAGTAAAAACAAAACAATGAATGTGATAAAGGACTTCAAAACAAGCCAATAGTAAATCCAAAATTACTATCATAATATATCTTGCTATCCTTGAAATAGCTTCTCCTGCCATGGGATTTAACATAAACAAAAGAGAATAAAACCCTAACCAACAAAACAATGGAAATGACCTAGGACCTCAAAACGAGACCGTAAGGAATCAACAATGGCTGCAACCCTCAGAAGGAGACCCCTCCCAGATGCCACATTGCTTAGTGATATCCTGTGAACCTGTGATCAGACCACTGGCCCTAGACCTGCAATGTTAGTGAAATATCAAAGCACCACAGGCATCCAATTGCATTTCACCTCAATAGCTATCATCACATCCTGTGTTTCTCTGGATAAGCCAGTCACGGGAGTTGTGGGGGTGGGGCAATGGTACTTCTTGTCTGCCAGCCCATGTGAGAAGGGACTGGGGTCTGGCTGTTCCCAGTCCGTTGGAGTCTGGAACATGGCGCCGGTTCCCAGACTGGGCTTGTTTGGTGCTGTGGTCATTGTTTTATCTAACCCCGGTCCACGAATGTTGTATGTAGTTCTAGTTGAAAAAACATGATAGCTAGACTTAGTAAGTTTGAGTATTACTGTCAAGAAAGCTAACTTCCACAGCCAGGCATGGTGGTGCATGCCTGTAATCCCAGCACTCAGGAGGTTGAGGCAGAAGGAAAAAAAAACCAAAAAACAAAAAACAAAAGTCTTACTTCTGAAGCCGGGCGTGGTGGCGCACGCCTTTAATCCCAGCACTCGGGAGGCTGAGGTAGGCGGAGCGTTGTGGGTTCGAGGCCGGCTTGGGCTACAACGCGAGCACAAGGCCGGCCTGAGCTACATAGTGCGACCCTGCCTCAAAAAACCAGGGCCGGGAGTTTGGCTCAGTGCCTTAAGCGCCTGCCCTAGCAGGCGCAAGGTTGTGAGTT
>RJWM01004107.1:0-73273 GCA_004363535.1 Dasyprocta punctata
AGCATTTTCTTCTTTATTAAGGTCAAATAGTATCCCATTGCATGTACTTTCTACATTTTATTTATTCAGCATCTGTTAGTGAATACTTAATATGATTTTATGTAAACAGTACTGCAGTAAATATAGGAGTGCGTATAATTAGTCAGCTATGTGGTAGTACAACAGAATACCTGACAAAGGCTACTTAGGAAGTACAGAAAAATTTATTTTGGTTTATGGTTCATGAGACATTGTTTTACTTACTTTTCTTGTTGCTGAGACAAAATACACCCAACAGCCACAAGTTGAAAGAGGAAAAGTTTATTTCAGCTCACATTTTGTAGAGGTATCAGTCCATAATCAACTGGCTCCTTGGTAACATGGCATACTGAAGGACATCACAGCAAAATCAGTTCATGGTGTGGTAAGGAAGCAGCAGGCGGTGGCAGCCTCCTTTCTGTCTATTTATATTCTATCCAGGCTACAAGCCTATGGATTGGTGCCACCTATACCCAGGGTGGAGCCTCCCATAACCCATACCCAAAACAGTGCTAAGCCAATTTAGTTATTCCATGCCCTCAATCCCAGTATCACACTGCCTAGATCCAGCCACCTCTGAAAAGACCCATCTATGACTACATGAGACTTTGAGGAAACAGCTAGGTACAAACCATATCAGGCATCAAATCCATGATTGGGTGGCACATTAGTTTATGCCTCTCTTGGCATGCATCATGTTAAGTGTGAGTGTCAGAGTATGTACTTACATCTGAAGGCTGAAAGCAAGAGAGAGAGCACCCACAGGGTTCCACCATCCATTTCTAGGACACATCCAAATGATTTAGAGAGTCTCAGGGCCAGGGATATAGCTCAGTGGCATAATCACCTGCCTGCCAAGTGCAAGGTCCTGAGTTTGATCCCTGATAAAAAAATAATAATAATAATAAAAAAGAAATAAAGAGTGTCAGTAGGCCCCATGTCTTGCAGGTCCATGGTATCTCCCAATCCTGCAACCCCAGGGACTAACCTTCCATGTATGGACCTTCGTGGGGTACTCATCCAAATCATAGCAGCAAGTATCTCTTTCATGTATTTCATTAACATTGGATATGCTAATAGTATGGTTCTGGATCATGTGCTAACTCTGTATTTAACATTTTGAAGAACTTTCATGCTGATTTTCACAACAGCTGTACTACTTCACTCTCCTACCAACAGTAAAGAATGATCCTCATTCCTTTGTATCTTAGCTAATACTTGTTATCTTTTCTCTTTTTGAGTAATAGCCAATATTGTGAGGTGACACTGCATTGTGGTTTTAATTTGCATTTCCCTGATGATTACCAGTTTTGAGCAACTTTTCAAATACCTGTTGGCTGTCTATAAATCTTCTTTTGAGAAATGTCTGTTAAGATGATTTGCCTGGTTTTAGATTGCATTAATTTTTCTTGCTATTGAATTGTTTGAATTCCTGTCTTAGTTACTTTTCACTTGTTGTTGAGACAAAATACCTGACGCCCAAAATTAGGGAAGGAAAGGTTTATTTCTTATAGTTCTCCAGGGTTTCAGTCCATACTCAGTTGGCTCCAAGGCAGCATGATGTGGCAGCCATTCATGGCAGCCACCAAACAGCAAGACAAACTGCGAGAGAGAGTGAGAGTAAGAGAGCAAACAAAGACCTGCCTTCCTTTCACCCTTACACTGTAAGTCGGCTCCACCGTTGAGTCAGTGCAGCACTCACATTGCCAATCTCAGTGCTAGACAACAAACCAATCACGAACACCAGACTCAACCCCGTCCAAATTACATGAGGCCTTGGGCGGGGTGGCGGGGGGGACACAGGATCAAACCAATATAATTCCTTATGTATTTTTATCTTTATTCCTTATCAGATGAAGGTTTGAAAGCATTTTTTACAAGTATTTCCTCCTTTCTGTAGGTCGTATATATTCCTCATTGCTTCCATTCCTATGCAGAAGCTTTGAGGTTCAATGTGATCATACTTGGCCATTTTAACTTTTGTTGCTTGTGGTTTTTTTTGGTCATATCCAAGAAATAATTGACAAGGTCAAAAACTTTCCCTCTGTTTTACTTTAAGGGTTTTATGTATTCAAGTCTTACATTTAATTCTTTAATCCATTTTGAGTTGATTTTTTAAAATGTTATGCTGCAGGTTGAATGTGTTCTCCCCAAAAGTATGCTGGAAACTTATTTTCCAACACAACAGTATTGGCAGTTGGTAACTAAAGTGTACTGATGTCATGAGAACTCTGCCTTAACACACACACACACAAAAAGACTAATTCCTATTATAAAAGGTCTTAAGGGTGTGATTCCTAATCCCCCCACCCCTGACTGGTATTCTATTGTGCATGCATGTGCTGTCTTTCCCTTCTACATTCCACTATGGAATAATTAAGCAACAGGCCCCTTGCTAGATTTGAGCACCTTGACCTTGGACTTCCCAGCCTTCAGAATTGTAAGTAATAAATCTGAAATTTATAACTTTTCACCACTGAGCGTGGTGTTGTCTGTGGGCAGATCAGAGAGAGCTTTTATGGCACTGAGGTATGTGTAAGGATTGACACTCCAGGTAGGGACCACTCCACAGGCTTTCATGGATGCAATAGGGCATGGAATTTGTTGTGCCTGGTTGCCGGCAGACAGAGAGCAGTAAGGCCCTCTGTAGGGAATGACGGGAAGTGGGCCTTCTTTACAGGAATTATAAGCGGGTAAGAGACGTTAGGCAGGAAGATGTTAATAAACATCTGTGGTCACTGTTCTCTGGCTTCTTGCACTTCAGAGGGCAGACTTTGAGGTGTCTAGTGTAAATTTTCGGTGTCCAGGCCTATCTTATCTCTTTTACCACATCCTGTGTTTGCCCATGACAACCTCAGTGTTGATCTGAGTCCTGCTGAGACCAGTGCCTCTGCTGGCAAGCAACTTGGGTGCTGGGAGACTCAGTTCAATTCGAGCCTTACAGTATATTTCTTTTGTACCCAATTTTTGAGAGTTTTTGTTGCCATGAACCAATTCTGAATTTCATTGAAAGCTTTTTCTGCATCTATGGAGATAATCATATGGTTTTTGTCCTTTATTCTGTTGGTGTGATTTACTGTGTTTATTGATCTGTATGTATTATACTATCTTTGTATCTCTGGGATAAATCCCATTTGATCTTGGTGTATAATCTTTTTGATATCCTGTTGAATTCTGCTTGCTAATACTTTGATGGGAAATTTTGCATCTGTTTCTTAAGGATTATTAGTCTGTAAATTTCTATATTTATTGTGTTCTTATTTGGTTTGGTATCAGGGTAATACTGGCTTTGTGCAAGTAGTTTAAAAGGATTCCCTTCCTTCCAATTATTTGAATAGTTTGAGATTTGCTGGTCATTCCTCTGTAAAAATAAGTAATGAAGTCATCCAGTCCTAAGCTTTTCTTTTTTGGGCAACTTTTTACTGATTCAATCTCTGCTTGTTATTGGTCTTTTCAGGTTTTCTATGTCCTCATGGTCAATTTGGTAAGTCACACCTATCCAAAATTTTATCAGTTTCTTCTAGATTTTCCAAGTTGTTGACAAATAGTTGTTTATAATAGTTCATAATGATCCTGGTATCAGTTACAATGTGTCCTTTTTCTCCTCTGATTTTGTGTATTTGGGATTTTATCTCTCTTTTTTTCTCTTTAGTCTAGCTGAAGGGTTTTCAATTTGTTTATCTTTTCAAAAGACAGTCTTTGATCTTTTGCATTTTTAAAATTTGTTTTTCTTTTATTTTTCCTGACTTCTGTTGTTTCTTTCTTTTTATTAATTTGGGGTTTGATTTGCTCTTGTCTTTCTGGTTCCCTGAGTTGTATTTTTAGGTTGTTTGCCTGAAATTTTTTATATATGTATATATTTAATATATACATGATACATATAAATATATGTATATGTGTGTGTGTGTGTGTGTGCTTATTGCTAAACTTTTCTTAGTACTGCTTTTGTTGTATCCCATAGAGTTTGAGATGTGTTTACATTTTCGTTTGCTTTGAGAAATTTTTAAGTTTCCTTTTTGATTTCTTCGTTGAACCATCAGTTTTTCAAGAATATGTTAATTTCTACTTAATGTGTTGCAGTTTGTTTTGTGGTCTATCCTGGAGACTGTTTCATATGTGATAGGAAGAGCATGTATTGTGTAGTTTTTGGAATAGTCTATAAATGTCTGTTAGTTTCCTTAGTGCTTGGTTAGTTTTCTTTGCTCATGTATGGTTTAACTCCAGTATTTCTTTGTTGACTTTTGCTTGATCCTCTGTCCACTGATGAAAGAGATGTTGAAAGCCCCCAGCGATTATTGTATCATAATCTCTTTCTCTTTCTAGATCTACTAATATTTACTTCATATAATTGGGTGCTCTGATATTGAGAGTATGCATGTTTACAATTTTTGTTTTTTCTTGTTTAATTTATTCCTTTATTGTTATATAATGACATTCTTTGTGTCTTTTTTTTACAGGTTTTGATTTATAATCAATCCCTCTCTCTCCCTCCTTCACTCCCTCTTCTCTTCTCTTCTTTCTTTCTTTTATTTTTTCTCCTTCTTTATTTCTTTTTCAAATTTGTGGTTCAAGCCAGGACCTTTGCACTGATCTACATCTTTAACACTTACTTGTTTATATTCTGAGACAGTTTCTCACTCAGTCACTAAATTGCTGAGGCTGAGGTCAGTTCTCCCTCATCCTTCCAGATTGCTGGGATTACAGGGTTGTGCCACCACAGCCAGTTGAAGTGGCAACTATCTCCTCTTCCTCTTCAGCCTCTTATTCCTCTTTCTCTTCTCTCTCTCACTCCCCCTTCTTTTCCTCCTCATCATAAACCTATTCATGATACATACATCTTATTGCTTGCTGTATTTTAAAATTGCCCACAGTATTGAAGATTTGTGGTTGCATATTTACTTCTGTATTTATGCCTTTTAAAATACCCTTACTGGCTATTTCCTTATTTTACTATTTCGTTTGTCAGTTTTTAATGGTACCCTTTAACTTTCATCTATTGGTTTTAAAATAACCAATGAGCTAACCCACTTTCCTCTTCCTTTTTATTTCTAATGTAGTTGCATTTTTGCTTAGTTTCTTTACGGTGTATATAGCATATAACGTATGTCTGGATTGTGTTTAACTGTTTTCCACTTAAGTTTTCAATTAAGATTTTTAATTAAATTTATTAAATGTTCATCATTGATTTTTTTTTCTGAAGCTTCCCATCATGCACTTGTTAGACAAACCTCTTTTTCCAGTAGATTTTGCTGGGTGTGCATGTAAGCTGTTTTTTCTCTGTCTGTCTGTCTGTCTGTCTGTCTCTCTCTCTTTTCTTGCATTACTTGTCTTTATTTTTCACCATTAGTGCTTTTTCTCTTCAAGTAGGGATCCAAGTATACAACTTCCTGAGTTGACACAAGTCTGAACCCTTGAATCTTGATGGCTGATGTATATAAATTCTCTTCTTATACTTATTTTCCCCTTTAGTTTTTTTTTTTAAGAAGCTTACTGTTGTTTTGCTTTGTACACCATCATGCTTTTTTCTTCATTAAATTATATAATATTTTTTTCTTGCAGGCCTTGCACACTTTTTTTTTTTTTTTGAAGTCTTAATTTTAGTAGAGTATGTCTTAGAAATGATCATTCTAGGTCATTTTCTCCAAGAATACAGTAAAACTTTCCAATATGTAGGTACATGTCTTCTTTATTTCTAGACAGTTTTCTTAGATTATAGCTTTAAATATTAGTTCCATTGTTTCAAATTTTTCTTATATACATATATTGTTTCTTCTTTGCTTGTTTTTTATTTCTTTGTGACCCTTTCTTAAATGTCTGTCTCTTCTCTTTTTTTCTTTTCTTTTTTCTTTTTTTTTTATTTTTTATTTTTTTGGTTTTGGTTTGGTTTTCAAAACAAAGTCTCAGTAGGCAATTTGAGCTGTTCTTGAACTCGCTATATAATCCAGGCTGACCTTGAACTTGTGGTGATCCTCCTGCCTCAGCTTCCTGAGGTCTGGGTTTGCAGGTGTGCCACCATGCCTGGCCCAAGTGTCTCTTGAATAAATTTTCCTTGAAATCTGCTAGGCCTCCAGTACCTAATAATTTTATATTCATCTGGCAAGATAATTTTCTTGCTTTCTTTCCTGACTTTAGGCAACCTGTTTTTTTTTTTTTTTTGCTTTTTTTTTTATTTGTTTATTTTGTTTTTGTCTCTTCCTTTAACTTTTTACTTTTTGATTCAAGGTAGAATTTTTTTTTTCGTCCTAGGAATCAAACTCATGACTTTGTGCTTGCCAGGCAGGCACTGTGCCACTGAGCTATATCCCTGGCCAAAGTAGATTTTCATATCACAGAATATTTGAGCATAATTAACTCACTTTAGAGTATTTTGTTGTAATTTTCTTCTATTGCATGTCTTTTTGGGGAGGGGTTCATCAGATAAGGTAGAACTTCTGTTTTTTATTATTAAAGCAGTGTTTTCTTGATATAGTGTGCTTTGACTTACTATGTTTTGGGGTAGTTTGTATGTTTTCTAGTTTGAGTATGTACATGTCTGTCTGTATAGTGAGATACAGTTTCTTTCTTTTTTTTTTTTTTGTGGTACCACAGGTCGAACTCACAACCTTGCACTTGCCAGGCAGGCGCTTATGCCACTGAGCTAAATCCCTGGCCCTATTTTTTGAGACAAGATCTCACTATGCAGTTCAGACTGGCCTTGAACTCACTTTGTAGCCCAAGCTGGTCTCCAGCTCACAAGGATCCTCCAACCTCAGCCTCCCGAGTGCTGGGATTAAAGGCATGCGCCACCACATCCGGCTGAGATATGGTTTCTTAAGTGGTAGCCTTTTTTTCATGTGATAGGTGCTGGGATTGCGTGTTGGCCGATTTCTCTTTTCCTGCATAATTCACTTTACTTTTTCCTCAAGTAGTGCCTTTTCTGTTCTTCATCCATTGTACTATGAATATCCTTTCTTTTATACCTTCCCCCAGTAGAACTCATGACTCTGAAGTCTGTCATCTCAAATTATACATACTTTTAAGTGCCTTCTTTTCATCAAGTGTCTCAGTTTTCCAAGATTCCTAAAGAATGAATTTTTTTTCCTGGTGGTGAGTTTAGATCACCCTTTAGCCTTATGCTAGCCTTCTTCTTTTTTTCTGAGAAGTTTTCTCAGTTTTTCTTGAAATGTCCTTGCTTTTTGTAAAGGATTTTTGTATGAACATGAGCTTACTAGGATTCTTGTCTATTTTTCTATTCAGATAATTTTGGAAGTTGTTTTCTAGTTATGTTGAAGAGATGGGTTTTATTAGTTTTTCTTGCATGCATGTATGTATAATTTATTTTTTGGATGATGTTTTGTTGGGAGATTCCAATTTATGTGGACACCATTATCTAGATTTGCTGTTTTTGTTTTGAAGTTGGAGATAATTGAAAGACTTAAGGATGACTGTAAGAATTTTTTTTACCTAAGTAATTGCAAGGATAAAACTGTACGAATTAAAACAAAGAAGGAAGAGCAGGATTAGAGAGGTAAAATCAAGTTTTCAGTCTTAGGTTATATTTGAAACATCTATGAGTCATCTAAACAGTGACACACTTAAGAATTAACCTAACCAAGGAAGCAAAAGACTTCTGTGGTGAAAACTATTATTCTGAAAAAGGAGATCAAAGAGGATTTCAGAAAATGGAAAGATATTACCTTTTCCTGGATAGGCAGAACCAATATAGTCAAAATGGCCATTCTTCTAAAGCTGTTATGCAGTATTACCAGTCAAAATACCAGTAGCATTCCTCACAGAACTAGAGAAAATATTCATATGGAAAATTCATGTGAAACTGGAAGAGACCTAGAATAACAAAAAACAATTTTGGATAATAAGGGCAAGGCAGGAAGCATCACAATCCCAGGCTTCAAGTTATACTACAAAGCTGCAGTGGTAAAAACAGCATGGTATTGGCAAGAAAACAAAGCAAAAAAGCCAGACTTGTGGGTCAGTAAAACAGAATAGAGGATGCAAAAACAAATCTTAGGACACTAAGGTATTTTATTTTTGACAAGAGTCTGAATACTTTCACTGGAGGAAAGATGGCCTTTTTAACAAACAGTGCTAGGAAAACTGGCAATCCACGTGCTAAAGATTGAACCTACACCCACATCTTTCACCATGCATTAAAATAAAATCAGAGTGCACCAAAAAATCTAAATATTAAAACAGAAACGATGTGGTGGAAGACAAAACAGGTGAAACTCTTGAAGACATAGGCATAGGCCAAGACTTTCAGGACAGAACACCAGATGCATTAGAAATAATCCAACAACGAATAGAATTATATCAAATTAAAAAGTCTCTGCACAGAAAAAGAAACCACTAAGAGATATAAGGGACAGTCTACAGAATGGGAAAAGATTCTTGCCAGCTACTCCTCAGACAGAAGACAAATATATAGAATATATAAAGAACTAGAAAAAATAGACCCACTAGATTCAAAGACCCAATTTAAAAATATGGTCATTTGAAATGAATAGACACTTTTCAGATGCAGAAGTACGAATGGCTAATACATATATGAAAAAAATGTTCATCATCCCTGGCCATTCAAGAAATACAAATTAAAACAACTCCTTTAAGCTCATGTTCATGTATTCTCAGCACTTAAAGTAGTATTTAACATATAGTAGATATTTAGTTAGCAGTTGTTAAATTGGAAGAATGTTTTTGCTGTCTTCTCTACGCAGCAGAGGAATAAAGAGAAAAGTAGTCCCTTTAAAGGTTTAAAAGCCCTTGAAATGGTTTCACTTTCAGCCTTAAAGGTTTCATCAATTCACCCCTAATATTTGATTTGCTTTTTCTCCTTAAGGTTTTTTTTCAGAGCTTTCCATTTGTGCATTCAAAATGAACCTACATTTAGTGACTGCACCCAGCAATTTTTTTTCAAATAATCAGTTATGTTGTTATATGTCTATGTGGTATTTAGGGAAACAGATGGTATAAAAGAAGTGAAGAGTCCATCAGACTTAAGACCAACTTTTATCACTTTCTTTCATTTCCTTAATAAATAGTTATTAAACATGTTTTACTTGCCAGGTGTATAGTAGAAGTATGTGTATATGTCTGTATTTTAATAAATACATTTTATATTTAGAAATGCCATTTTCACAAATTATTATTCTTTAGATACTAGCATCTAGTTTGTAAGCTATGTAGTTTGAGGCTATGTACTTTGATTATTGAGCAAAATCATAAAATAAATTTAACAATATAATAAAAATATAGGAATTCTAAAAATTGAAATTACTCTCACAAACATTGGAGGTTAATATAAGGTATAGTTGAAGATCAAAAGTAACATAATGAGCCAGAGAGAAGCTATTAAATATAAAAGTAGGATATTTAAATTTTATGTGTATTTTTAGATAACCATCTTTTATCAAAGCTAAAACACATGCAAAATACTTCACATCTATGGTAAAATTGATGCAGATGCAAGAAATGTACTTTTATTAAACAGAATTTCTCATGTAGTTTTATTAATGGCACAAATTATGGAATAAGAGAATACAAATAATAACATATCATTAATAGGCATTCATTTTACATGTATTTTCTGAAGTACTGGCTCCCTGAAGTCCTCTCTGGTTGACTCGGCCATCTGTGCCAGAGACAAGTGGTTCCTGATAATATGAGCGCACATCTCCAAATCCATTTCTATTAATGTACTGCTTAGTTTTCATTTATAACTCTCACATGGATATTCACTTCTCCCCCAAATCTTAGATTCATCTACTTTACATTTTTTACATAAAGGCATTGATTTTGCATTTGTAGTTTTACAGACAAAAAAATCTAAATCTAGTATAATTTATATGAAAAACTATTTCTTACCTGAATACGTTTCTACTCTGACCAAGAAGTCAGTTTACCACATAACTATAGGCACCTACAATCAATGTACTTGTAACACATCTATGTGAAAACAATTAAATGTGTATTTCAGAGTAGCTAGTAGAAAGGATTTTGAATGTTCACAGCACAAAGATATGACAATTGTTTATTTATTTATTTATTTATTTTGTTACCAGGGATTGAACTCATGACGTTGCACTTGCCAGCCAAGTGCTTATGCCGCTGAGCTAAATCCCCAGCCCGTGACAAATTTTTGAGAAAATGGATACGCTAATTACCCCGATCTGATTACACATTATATATAAATGCATTGAAATGTCACACCATAGCTCCATAATTGTGTACAATTATTGAATGTCAACTGCAAAATTTTAAAAATACTTAAAAAGAAATCATATAATCAGCTTGAAGAAGAAAATCCATTAAGTTATTTGAATTTTTAACTTTGTCAGTCTGTGTGTATGTATGTGTTTATAACTTTGAGACACTGTTATTTCCTCTCAGGTGTGACTTACCCTTTCGAATGGGTACTTTAATTCATTTGTAGATGAGACAACTGAGATTTGGAATGATTGTGACTGACTCAAAGTTCCTGAGAACTAAGGATGTATTTTCTCAGAATAGTTTAACAAAAATTGAAAACTAAGAGTTTAAAATGATTTTGTAGTTTTTATTAGTGCACACCACAAAATACCTATTTTCCCTTGAGGGAAATTGAAACTTTCTTTAGTGCCATTATTACTTTTCCTGTGCATACAAATTTACCACATGTCTGCAACTCTTAAAATTTTTCTTTCAAAAATAATCTTTATCAGAGTCAAAGCCTTTTACGACTAGGTCAAAAAACAATAAAAACAGCAAACTTTTATAGTGGAAGCACTGACACTTACCATCAAGAATAACCCAAATACTGTATTTAACTGGGCATACGTTTATCAAGACAAAGGCTTAATATTTGCAGTATTATTTTCAGTGAGTCACTTTTGTATCTCATGAAGAATCTGTCCAACACTGTTGTGTAATATTTTTATTTATTTATTTATTTTTGTCTTGTTCAGACAGAGTTTCACTGTGAAGTTCAGGCTGGCCTTGAACTCATATTGTAGCCCATACTGGCCTCAAACTCATAGTGATCTTCCCACCTTGGCCTCCCTTGTGATGGGATTACAGGCATGCGCCACCACACCTGGCTTGTGCAATATTCTTATGGCTATTTATAATTTTGTTGAAACTTTTTCCTTAGGATATTCAAATATAAAAAATAACTGAAACACTTAGAAATACTATAAAAACAATTAAGTTAGAAGGAGGGAAAATGGTTCAAAGACAGAATCTAGTCACCCTTGTGATTGTCTAGTTCAAATTAGGTGTGATGAAAAACAAGCAAACAAACAAAAAAGCAAATTAGATATGATAAAGAGCCTGCCATCATTGGAATTAAAATTTTTAATTTAATTCTACTTATTTAATTTACCTTTGATTCATAAACTGTGGAAGGTAGGTCTCAATAATCTTTTGGTCTGAAGTTAGTTTTTTTCAGTATTGTAGTACTAGGGATCAGATCCAGGATTTCACCTGTTTTGTTTTGGTTTGGTTTACTTGGAGATAGGGTCTCACTGTGTAACCCAGGCTGCCTTGAACTTATGGTGATCCTCCTGCCTCAGCCTCCAGAATGCTGGTATTACAGCCTTGCCCACGCCTGGCAGCATTTCACCTTTACTACCACTCAGCTACACCCCAAGCCTTGACATTAGATTTTAATTAGAAACTAAAGGAATTAAGTGCAACTACTTATAATTGATACAATTTTAATTTTCTTTTTTTGAATCATTTTAAGTACTCCCCTTTTATATACCATTAACACATAAAATCTTTTCAAGATCTCGTTTTCTATTCTTATTTTTTTATTTTAGAATTCTCTTTTTAGTCTTTATTTTTATGTTTATGTAGAAATAAAACCATTAAAATATATATAATATCTACTTGCAAGTGAGATAGTAGTATTTTGGAGAAAGACTTATCCTAAATTTTGGCTCTCTGGCTGCCTGCCATATGTCCTATTAAATTACTGGTAACCAAGTAATTAATTTGCCTTTGAACTAACAAATAGCACCAATCTGTGTCATTTCTTTTTGAAGAACAGAATACAGTTTAAAAAAAAATTAGATTGCAGGAGTTTCAAAAAAGGAGTCTGGGTTAGATTTGGCAAGTTCTTTTTTTTTTTTTTTCTCTCAATTTTTATTTTTTATTTTTATATGTTGCAGTCCATAATGATTCCATTCCTCTTGGGGAACTGGTCCACGTGCATAACACACCTCCTGCTTCACCCCACTTCCTTATGTTGACCTTCCCAGTCAAGGATTCTCCAGTCTTCTATTTTTCAAACTAAGAAAAGAAAATGTGCTAAGGATTATATCATGTTAAACAGGGTAGTGGAATAAATCAAATTTCCTTTCAGATGATTCTCCTTACTTTTTTTTTTTTTTAGTTTTTTTTTGTTTATTTTTTGTTTGCATAATTTTTATTACTCCATATTTGTTGTACATAATATTTCTGTGTAATTGTTACGTGTACATAATACCTGTCTTATTTATCACTTGATAGATTTTTTTATGTGCAACTCTTCACAGAGTCAGTCTGAACTCACAAGACTTCTTACATAGAATTATTAGATCCTGGGACACTCTAGGGTGGAATTTGTACATCAAAATATTCTCCTGGTACCTAGTGATGGGGTTTTAGAGTAGTGTTTGCAATAGACAATTTCTAATCAGATAACAATTCTGCTTTTAAGTATTCTACTTCTCTGGCTGAAATGGGAAAAGGAGACTTTTATATCTCATGAGTAAAGTTCAGGCAGTATCTAATCCTAATGGCATCTTTGGCAGCAAATAGGTTGTTTCTCTCCCTCCTAAAAGTATAAATGGTGAATATTTCCATGATCATAGCACACTGTAAAACCTAGGACCTACTACCTCCCTCTTAATGTTATTATGAATTGTCAATAAATCCATTAATGGTGTTCAGTGTTGAGAACAGAGGAAATTTATGGCCTTGGTAGAGCATGCTTAACTGAGTTATGATTTTAGCTAGTAGATGATTAATGAGAATTGACTTAAAAAGGAAAAATAGTAATTTCCTATACTTTTCATAACATGAGGATAAAAACAAATACAGAGATACCTGGGTTGTCAAATGGCTCTGAACTTGAACTTCCCATTACTCGAACAGTGAAGATTGAAAAAAAATCTGCTTGGTGTTGGTAAGTTTGCTCCACAGTCAAGCCAAAAATCCAACTTATAAAAACCTGTGTCTGCTGACAGTGAGTCAGGCTGTGCAACAAAGGAGCGATGCTTCAGTCTGAGCACCGTTCTCACCCAGTGCTTTTGTGTTGTGTTACAACATTGCATTTTATTTTGGCACTTTATTTGTGTAAGGTATCATAACCATGACTCCAAAGAAAGTTAGTGATACCAGCAGTAAAGTAAGAGGAAAACTTTGAGAACCATGATAGAGTTAATGAAAGAAATCATTGTGAAATTTGTTAAAGTTCTGGAAAAATGAATTTATAAGTGTAATTTTTGGCCCTCAGAACCAATTATTTGATTTTCTGTTATTTCTTTTTTTTCTTTTTTTTCAGGTGGAGCCCTTATCCTGATGGGAGGAAAGGAACTGGCCCCTCACTGCCGGGGCCTTTATTTGTACCTTTTAGCAATTTAATGTCACATGACACCCTGTTGTCCTAGCAACCCACTGTTCACTTTGTCTTGGGGCTAGGTGTTCTCTGGGCTGAAGTAGCTTCTTCTTCACATGGCTTGTCCCAGGCACTCTTTGTTCTTGGGATGGCCATGTCCCAGCCTTGCATGTGTGGCTTTAGCGGCTCCCAACATATCCCTCTCTTTTTTGTTGTTGTTGTACAGGATGGGTAGTCTGTTGAAGCTGGAGGAGCTGTGTTACAAGAACCCCCACAGCTTAAACCCTGTATAGTCCATTAGTCCATAACAGTCGACAGTTACCAATGTAGCCAACAATTGTCAGAAGGTGTTAGTGATTTGAGCTTTTTTATAGCTAACATATTACTATAGCATTGTATTATACCTCTTGAAGTTGTACTTTTTTGCAGGATGTTCAAGACCAAGTTAAGGTGAGACGTGTATTAAATTTAATTAGTCTTTTGCTGTCTATCAAGGTCAGTTAAGTGTCCTCAGGAATTACCCATGCCTAGCACCTCTTAGCTCTTCTGTCAGTGTCAGCCATCTGGATGAATCACAGCCTTTGCTTGACCAAGTTGCTTTCTATGAAAGCTCAGGAGATTTTTTCTCTTGGTGACTCTCCTTAGGCACACCACACACCGATGATCATTTTTCTCTGTGGTCTCACAGTCTTCTTAATCAGAAGACCAGGGACTCACTGAATATATGAGGATGCAGCAGAGGTTCTCTAATGTCCTGAGTCCTCACTGGCCTTGGAGGGCTAGGGCCAAAACATTGGCTATGCTCTTACCCCATTTATCTCTCTAATTTTTGGTCTCTAAACCTCAGTTGTTGAACATCCAGAAGAAAAGATTGATAACAGTACAGTGTAGTAAAGGCAGTAAGCTTACATTATTATCTTATTTAAATATCAGGCATCTTAGAACATAAAGTAGAATCATTACTTTTTTAACAACCATGAAAGTTTTAAGATTTGAATATCTGTAGTTGTTATTTCTTATGGGAAAAAATATGTTTAGTTTTTGAACATTTTGGTGTTCAAACACGAATTTGGAATGAATTGAGTTTGACAACCTAGGTATCACTGTAATTCCTATTTGCTCCTATGACTTTTCTTCCTTAAAATTATCTAAAAAATATTTGTCTTACAAGTAACTTCAGAAAATATCTTTGGAAACAACCTAAAGTAGTATTCTACCTCTTCATTTCTTTTGTCTGTTTCCATGTACTAGTTCCTAAATTCATATTTCCAGTGAACATGAGTGTCATTTGTACCAAACACACCAAGTGTTCACACAACTTGCAATAAAATCTTGGCAACAAAGACATAAAAAGATGAAAACTTATGTTCCATGGACTGAATATTAGTGGATGTGAGTTTACTAGTAATGATTGCTAGTGCCTGTAGTTATGTGATAAACTGGCTTGTTGGTCATTTGGCTCAAGTTTATGGAATATTGCTTAAAGTGGTATAGATCTTCTGAAAATAGAAATGTGTGCCTTTTTTCTCATCGCATTTCACATGTAACATCACCCGCCTCCAAAGATAAAAAGAAAGTTTAGTAGTGCTGTTTTGCTGTGTAAAGAAGAATGCCCCACATAAATACGTGAGAATCTAAGAAATTTACATTTTCATGACAGCTCCAGGAAGAGGGTGCTTAAAATCAGTGCCAACTCAAAGTATCATTCTTACTAAAGGTTTTATCTCAGCTTACAGTTACTGTTGCTATTGAGAAAGCATTTCACCAGCCTAGTGAAAGAATTTAGATCAAACTAATGACCTCACTAGTATTTTTTATCCAGGGTTTTTAGACAGGCTATAGAAAATACACACTTTAAATGGATAATCATAAACTAATGGGATAGAGCTGAGAATTCAGAAATCTGTGGCCAACTGATTTCAGCAAAGTTGCCAACATTATTCTGTGGGAGAAAGAATCATCTCTTTAGCAAATGGTGCTAAGACAATTAGACATCCAGTTGCAAAAGAGTAAAGTTGCAAAACTTCACATATTTAAAAATAAACTAAAAATTGTTCATCCACCTAAATATAGGAGTTAAAATTATAAAACACCCAGAACTAAACATAAGGATAACTTTGTAACTTTGGATTTGGAAATGCATTCTTAGATATGATACCCAAAGCACAAGCAACAAAAGAAAAATAGGTAAATTGGACTAGATTAAAATTTAAAACTTTGGTTCATCAAAAGATGTTGTCAAGAAAGTATAAAGATTCTACAGAATGGGAGAAAAATATTAGCAAATTATATGATAAATGTGTAGAAGCCAAATATATAAAGAGCTTCTGTAACCTAATAATGAAGACTAATAACCCAATTTAAAAATGACCAACAGACTTGAATAGATATTTCTTTTATGAATTACAAGTGCACAAAAAGATTCTCAAAATCATTAGTCATTAGAGAAGTGTAAATGAAAATGACAGTAAGATACCACTTCTCGCCCACTATGATTTGAAAAAGTATTGGCAAGGATACACCTGCTATGGAAAAGTTTGGTTGTTCCTCAAAAAGTAAAAAAGAATTACCATATGAATTAGCAATCCCCTCATTAGATGTATATCTGAAAGAAATGAGTGCTCAAGCAAATGCCTATATAAGTGTCTTTGTCATAATAGCCCAAGATAGAAATAACCCAACTCTCCATTGACAGGTTACACACACACACACACACACACACACACACACACACCTGCACATACACATGAATATTACTCAGAAACTAAAAGGAATTAAGTACTGATTTATATGTGCACAAAGTGGATGAACCTGTAAACTCATGCCAAGTGAAAGGAGCCAAACAGGAGTCACATTTTATATGTCTCTATTTATTAAGATGTATCCAGGATTAATAATCCATTGGGACAGATCGTATATTGCTGGGGATAGGCAGGAAGGTGCAGAAAGTGACTATTAATGGTTATGGGGTTTTCTTTTGAGATGATGAACATGTTTTACAACAAAATACAGGGGTGATTGTAAACATTGTGAATGGACTAAATACCACCAAATTATGTACTATAAAGTAGTAAGCATTGTTACATGAATTTCACCTTAAATTTTCAAAAAGGATGATTAGTTATGGGATAATAGTATACAGGGCTAATGCTGTCAGCATTAATGTCTTCAAATGCAGGGTATTTTTTAAAATGTTGAGTAAGTTTGAGTCTAGTATCATTTTGTGGAGTTATTTAGAAAAAGTTCTTTAAAAATTGAATGTCATATTACTGTATTTTGCTTTACTATATAACTGACTTTTCTTTTTTCACTTTTATAAATTAGCAAAGTTAACAGTGTTTAGAATTCCGGATAGAAGTTTCTTTTTTGTTTAGAACTCATATAATGTTTTTTGACAAGCAGAATAAAAAATGTTAGAAGACACTATGATAGAGAAAAATTAAAACAGTTCTAGTTGATTGCTAAGGAGTACAATAAAGTCTTCATGGTATGGCAGGATCAATGCATAACAAAGTAATTTATAAGTATTAAAAATGTAATTTGTCAGTTTTAAAAATGTGCTAATCATCTGTACTCTCTAAAAAAAATGGAGTAATGGAAAGAGAAGTCCTTTTTTCTCTGGTGTCCTTTTCAATGGGAAATGAGTAGATTTCATGTTCAACCATTTGGCACATATGGTTTCATTAATAGCTGTTAAACTTTTCTGTTTTCCATTTGAGACATTACTCTTAGAAAGAAGATCCGGTTTCTTCTCTGACTTACTAGACTTGAATTTACAGAGTTTGAGTTTGTACTATTCATTTAGATATAATCTTTCAATACTATCTAAAATATGTTTTTCATCTTAAGTGCTTTATTCATAAACTAGTTTCTTTCATGTTTAATGTTAATAAGTGACATGTTCATATTATGTTTGATACAAAAACATACAAATATCAAAATAAAAATCTTAAGTATCTGTCTCTAACGATAAGAAGAGTCGGACTTAACCTGAAGTGAGAAACCCTGCTTCCTACAAGTTAGCCTTTTCTGCCCTTCTTCTGCCCTTATTAAGAAGACCTTGGACTCCTACATACCCTCTTGCATTATCAAGCACAGATTGTCACCTGACTCCTTCTTGGATCATCCATCAGCCTCTCTTGTTAGTCCCATGACCAGTGACCACTAGAAATGAAGCACCTGGAGTACATTGCACATTTTGTGAAATATTAATAAGATGTCCACTCATATTAATGTATGATTTATTTCAGGATGACAATGAGAGATACCGCTAAAAGAGAGGATAATAGAAATCATGGAGCAGAAGTTTAAATAGGAGAATGAGCTTTGAGATGAGTCAGAGAGGGAAAATACGATTCCTGGTCTATTTCCTATTCTTATTCTTCTGTGGATCATTACCATATCATACCATGGCCTTTTTCTAGCAACAGACTCTCTTTGGGCATCCAGCCACCACATGATACTATTCCTGAAGGTTCTATTCTTATTCTCCTTCCTTGGCAGAAACACCCCAGGGAGAGAGCCAACTTGAATTCACCATTCCCAATTACCTTCTAACTATTTCTCCCATCCCACATCCCCAGCTAATCCCCTCAAGGCTTTTTTGTGTCTAATAAGTCCAGATGGACCCGACCTCCTTGTTCATTTACTTTTAGGTTATATTTGCTTTTCTATATCTTCAATGAACTTTTTCCTATTTCACATTTGCCTGTGTTTAAAAATGATTGGAAGAATGCAGAGAATGACTTCCCTGTGTAACTTTTATTTCTAAAGGGAATACCATTGTGAAGACTGTGTACTAACATATGTAGACTTGTAACTAACTCATTGTGCTCATATGCTATCTTCTCTTCATTAATATTTTGTAGGGTTACACTGAACTTATTTTTCTTGCTATGCTGTTCTGATAGTCTTATGAGACATAATTCAGTTGGTCTTCAGGGTAGTTGAATGCTTTGTAAATATAGTTTTGTTGGAAGTTGTATATGAGAAAATATTTTATCACTTCAGATATTTAGTGAAAGCTTATTGCAGTGTGATGAATGATGGTAAATTAAAAAGAAATCAGGTGTTTTATTATTGAACTACCACATCATTTTATATTGGACACATTTTTTCCAGTTGTGTCTTTCTCTTTTTATGCACTAACCTCAGGAATTGGTAACTCAGGCGTCATCTACATTCACTGGTCAGGCCTTCTTATAAAGTTACCTTTTGTAACACAGGAGTGTTGTTGGCCCAGCACTGAATGAGAGTATACTTTCAAAACAAAATAAATGACACATTGCTTGCTTTATCTGGCCTCTGAAATTAGTGTCCTTATACTTCCTTTTCAGCTGGACTAAGAAAAGCCTTGTGAGAGAATGGAAAAGTCTGATAGGAAGAGAGAGCGAGCATGTAGGGTGGTACAGCTGCCTGTGGTATCGGCTCAGCAGTGTGCAGGAGCTGGGAGGGAAGGCGTGTGAAAGCCAGGACAGTGTTGTCAGAATGCGGAAATGGGCCAGAGAGCCTAAAGTGGTTCATCTTGACTCTATTTCCTGAGTTTATAACTCTTAAGATCTTAGTTAACTTTAAATCACCAAGTAGGTCTTTTTGTAGTTATCTATCCTGTGAGCCATCTCTAATAGTTACTTAAGATAAGGAATGTAGTTTTAGTTTAATATATCATTCACTTATCTGTCAGATCAAGCAGGGAGAGTATTCAGTCATAACTCCTTTAGAGTCTTAAGCGGTCATATATTTTCATATTCATTCTGATTTAAGATTATGAAAATCCTGAAAATGTGGTTTTATATTTCAAAATCTACCACATTTAAATCAATGTGTAAGTTCAAGGGCATTGGAATCGGTATAATTTATAGTTCCCTTTTCCTCTCAGCATGAATAACTTCAAATTCAGTGAAGTGTTGCTTTGGTTTTTCTTACCCGAATGGTATACTTATCTGATTCACTTCAATAGTTGCCTATTTTCCCTTTCAGAAATGTCTGTTCTCTCACCAGGAGACTAAAACATTGTGCAGATGTACAGTTGGATACAATGATGCCAATATAATATATGCACTGTTCAATAATTTATTTTGTATCTGGAGTGATGCATCTGTTTCCTTCTTGTGAGAGGGGGTTTGAACTTCATTTCAATGTCATTTTAGGTACTGGTCCAATTCTTCCATCCAGTTAACCAAAAATGAAAATTTCCATCTGTTCAATTGCCATTCAGAGGAATGTTTTATCTCTGAAGCACATTATGACAACTAAAATTGACAGCATAATCTGTCTGAGTTTTTCTTCTCTTTTATTCCCTCTTCAGATTCTCTTGAGGTTTTTTTTTAACAAGAGAGGGTTCTTTTTTAATAGCTGCTTAAGGTTAGGGGACTCCCCCCTCTCCTTCTCTAGCAACTGTAGATCAATAGAGCATGAATGGCTGTCCACTATTCACCACTTTATTTTATATTTTTTCTTCCATTACTAACCCTACAGGACATGTACTTGTTAGCATGCTATTAACAGAACAATGCAAACATAGCATTCTCTTTCTATGAGAGTAAGTGTTTGTCAGTACTATTTGGCATTCCATTGAATGCCCAGATTCTCTCCAGTTGGAAGGTACAGTTACAGGCTGATTTTTATTGATCAGTATGTACTTTAGAAAACTGGCTAAGGAGGACTTTGGAGTATACTACCTCTAAAGTTTTTTATGTTGACTGAAAAAGCGACCTAAGAATATTGTCACATAAGTTTTGTTGCTGAAATGGCAGGAAAATTTCTTTTTTATACTATTAATGTTCCAATTTAAGCTTACCAGTTAATGAGCCATGTAAAATTTTTAAGTGCAGTGAAGGAAACTTGGTCCAAACACCAAATGAAGGGTTATGGCGTTAGAGCAGAATGATCAGAATAAAGCAACTAATTTTTGTGACAGTCTCCTATGAACAGTATAAGTAGCAATACAAACAGTAGGATAAAATCAGATATATTGAATCCTAGAAAACAGTTAACCCTGGATAACAGGGTATCTTTGAAATGTCTATACTTTATATAAACATCTTTGACATCTGTACTCTTTCTTGTGTTCTCAAAGAACAATGACTACGACTTCCTTTTCTATAAATATTCGTGACTTCGTAGACCATTGAAGTGTATTTGGCTGTTTGTACCTATGTTACTTACCCTGTGTGGCTGTGCATGCTGTTTTGTGTCCTTATTGTTTTTATTTTCTATTTTTCAATGCTATTGGCTTGTAGATGTCCCTTTTATCTTCCTATGTTTCAGTGTCTTCCTGTAACAAACATGATTTCCAAGGAATCAAATCAATGAATTAGAATCTTGTATTATAATTATAAATTTCACCACCCAGTGGCAAAGGTAACAGTTTATAACTCAAATTGATGTTTTCCTGTGGTACAAAAGTCCAATATAATGAATAACCCATTGTTAGCCATTTGATACATAGAGTATTGCAAAAGCTGTGATTATGAAATCCATTGGAACTTCAAATGAAGGAATGCAGAAGCACTCCTGAGAGTATTGAACATTAAAGCTGAAGGGTTCCATTGTTGTCTTAGATATTTATTTTGCTGTAATAACATGAAATATTTGCATATTTTTGGGGGGGTTGCTGAAGAAACTTAAATGCAGTATTTCAGGTCTTTGGGATCTCATGATCTGAGAAATTCTGTAGTTAAAGTGTTAATTGATGTCTCATCCTCATTGGGGATGCTTTAATTTGTCAGAATCTACACTTATAGACAGTTCTTTTGGGAAAAATGCTGCTAGTTAGCACTTAAGACATCGTCATACTATTTAAAGGAGTATAATTTATTCTAATCTCAAAACTATAGGTGTATATGTCTTAAAATAATCTTTAACTTTTCTGTTTAATCTTACCTAAAAAGAAAAGGAAGGAGGACAGGAAGGAAAAGAGTAGGAGGGAGAAATAAGCAAAGGAAGGATGGAAGGAAGAGAGGAAGCTAGGGAGGGGCAAACATTGTGCAGAATATTGTTCTTATTTTGATGTCAGGATTCAGAAGTTGTATGTCTGTTTGTTCCAGTACTTGGGAAGCCTTAAAAACAAAAACAGGGTGTTTGCTTGTTTGGCAATACTGGAAATCAAACCCAGCACCACTGCACCAGTAAGCTACGTCTCACCCCTCCTTTCTTAACATTTTTTTTTCTCTTTTGAAAAAGACAGGGTTTCACTAAGTTTCCCAGGTAGCTCTTGAACTTGTTTCTAATTCTCTCAGGTCTTTTTGTTTCTAACTCTTTGAGTTTCAGGATTACAGGCGTGAGCCACTGAGCCTGCCTAGGCTGCAGTTCTTGAATGCAAAGTGGGAATATTTTGAATGGGAGAAGGGCCAAGTGGGATTGAGAAAGTGTTCTAGCAAGAGGACCCTGTAGGTGTTTACATAATGTTTTTACATTATTCTTGTATCTAAGAATTTAAAGTATGAAATATAAAATATTATTTTATTCAGTAAGTATATATTGATAGCATATTTTTCACAAAGCAGTATACTAGGTGGATGTGAAAGATACAAAAACAAGGTAGATCCAACGCTCTCCTCATAAGTAATATGATATGGTAGACAGATTCTAGGACTGCCTGCCAATCAGAGCTGGATTTGATTCCTACCTCAACCATTCAGTCATTCTGTGATTCATTCACAGATAATTTATTGAGTACTATATGTTAGGTTTTATGTTAAGTGTTATGATCCATGGTAAACAAAATGTAAAAGGTACATACCTCATTCTTATTTTAGAAGAGGGAATAGACAATAAACAAATATATAAATTATTTAGTATCAGGGCTGGGAGTTTGGCTCAGTGGCTTAAGCACCTGTCTGACAGGCAATGAGGTTGTGAGTTCAGTCCCTGGTGCCGAAAAAAAAAATTATTTACTATCAAATAGTGATAAATGCTGTGAAGTAATAAGTTGAGAAATGTGAGAAAAAAGATAAGGAGAGGGGCATGTGAATTTTGCCTTTGAATGATCAGAAACAACCCTAAAGCGGGAAGGATTTTCTGTTCCTTGAACAGAAAGAAAACTTGCAGTTGGACTCTAATGAACAAAGCAGAGAGTGATACGAAATGAGGTCATATATTTTCTTACACCAAGTCAAATAGGGATCATTGATTATGAAAAGGAGTTTGATTTTTATTCTAGGTGTATTTGAAAGCTATTAAAAGATCTAAGGAAAAAGATTAATATGAGCTGACTTCTCTTTTTGGCCTTTTAAATTTTTTAAAACTAGTCTTTTTGTCTTGTTTGTAAGATGTGGTATCTAAAATGGATGTGGACAGTCAGCTTCGTATCCTCAGCATCCATCATAGTAACTGGCACTTGTGCAGGTGAATAACATGGTACCTGAGAAGAATACATAGCATCTGGGTATTCTAAATCCTTAGTCATGAGGAGAGACAGAGGAGTTGTTTCAGATCAAAGATTCAAATAAGAAGTTAAAACTTTTTTGAGATAGTAGCTTTCCATACCACTGAATCCAAAATAGTCTTTAGGTCACCCTTATTCTAGACACTGAAATACTAAAATCTATATGGCTATTAAGTATACTTTTATTTCAGTAAGAAATGCACATGTGTTCTTTTAACTAGAAAGCTATATTTAACACATATTATTCTTAGATGTGTATAGAGAATATGCCGAAGTATGGGTATTGCCATCAAGTTAGTTAGTATTGTAGTAGAAACTCAAGCTCCTGTTCACTTTGGTGAAGGCATTTAACTCACCAGAGCTTCCAAAATTGCTACTAATATGGTCTCTGGTTTTGAAACAATACAATAAAAAAAAGCTGGTAATCGATAATATTTTAGAAATTGATATTCACATCTCATAAGCCTTGATAATTGGCATTAGTAAGAGCAGTCTTGTAAGAAATATTAAAGAGCAAATGCATATAGGAAGCAAAGGTATTTATACATATTCTTATTTAATAGAACCTAAAATTTGTATGGAACTTTACAGCCTTCAGAAGAGCCTGTTCATACCTTATTCCCCTGATGTTCAAAACACTTAAGTCTTAAAAGTTGTTTGAATCCAGTGAGCTTCCATTTGATTGTCCATAAATTAACAGTAATTCCATCTGTCCTGAAGCACTGTGTGTAGTAAATGAGCATGTAAAGCACTTGGTACGTAGTAAATGATTAATAAATTGTAGTCAATAGTCTTACTACCATTTCACTCATTATTTTCATCCACCATTTGAGATTTATACTGACTGGTTAATTAGCTAGTATATGACAAAATCAGGATGATGATATAGGTCCTTTTCTTCCAAAGCTCGTGTTCATTTCTTTCTGCATTTGTCTCATCCTTATTGTTAGATTATGTAAAACTGTGGGAAAAGAATATTGAGTGGGGCCTTGGAAGATGAGTTATATTTGTAGGATTCAGAACTTTTATGAACTGCCTTTCTTGTCTCTCTCATTGCTTCTGTTTCATTATCTCAAGTGTGTCTTCTATTGTATTTTCTTCACTCTCGCTGTTTGTGTCATTGTATATTACCATTTCTAGGAGCATGCACAACTTTTACTGTCATCTTTACTACTAATCTGTGTCTGTTACCACCATGGTTTTCAGTGATTCCTTATGTTTTGTACAAAGTCTCTATCAGTGTTTTCAGACAATTTTTAGATGTTGTGAGATAAAAGTATTCAGAAGCCAAATAAGTTTGGGGAACAATTTGTTCAACAGAATAAAATACGTTATCTAACAAAATACTTTCAGAGCTTTTAATTTGTTCCTATGTGCTGGGAATCTCCAAAAGAGAAATTTGGGAATGTTGGGCAGAAGAAAGAATGTAACATCTCCAAAATTAACTTAACCATAGAACTTTGATTTTTTTTTCTCCCTAGACAAAGTCACAGATTTACAGCAATGATAAACAGAAAATTCTAGACCTGTTCTATCATAATTGGTTAGTGTGCTTAAGTTTCAAAATTTCTAGGCCCCAGCCCACTCCTGTTACAAGAGAATCTTAGAAAAGATTAATGGCTCTTAGTTTTTCATTTCCCATCTCTTAAGTGATTAAGCTAACTTAAACTCTGTTCTCAGCTATTTTGCAATGCACATTTTCAGCCTGTAGAATTTACTCTTATGGCTTCAGTGCTGATTGCACTGAAGCATCAGATCCACCCCCCCACTACTTCTTTTCCACATACTTACAGACAACAGCTTACAATCAGGTATTCAAAAATGTAAGCCTCTGCTTTTCTTCTAGTGTCCTGTATCTTTATAAATGATGTCCTACACATAATTAGAACCTGAGAATCAGACTTGAGTCTTTCTGTCTTCCAGCTCCCTTCTATCACTGGAGTGAGTATGTGTCCTCACTTGTTTTTGAATCTTTCTATTGCTCTAAATGAATGGTGACAAACCTATGGCACACATGCCGCAGCGGGCAGTTTGTATCACTGAAAGCTCTGAAAGGTTCGCCATCACTGCTGTATGCCCTCAGTACCTCTGTCCTTTTTCTGCCTTTTACTTGATTCTTCTTTTTTTTTTTTAATCTCCAGCCCTCTTCTCCTCTAATCCAGGCTTCACATTCTGCTCTTAGTGAGATTGCTAAATTTCAAATCAGATTATATGTTTGTGTTGCTTTAATTTAGTAACTTCATATCATCCATAGGATTAAATTCAAGCTGATAAATTTAAGAGGTATGACACAGTATTGGGTCCCTGCCTACCTGGTGAATATTATCTCATTCCCAGCTTTCCCTTGCTTTCTAGCCTTCATCCCACCTGACTCTTACTCTCTCTCTCTGATACACATATATATCCCCCCCATGGGTGTATTTCTCTTATCTTCAGTGGCCTTCCTCTTCTCTTCTCCTGTCTACTTTCAACCCTTCCATCCAGCTAATTACTCATCTTTTACCTCCATTAAAACACACCTTTGTCAGAGAGAGGCATTTCTTTTTAGACCTGGCTAGATCCTGTGCTATGTGTTCTCAAAGACTTCTTTTCTTTTGGTGTTTGTCTGACCACTCGTGATTGTTATTACACATCTTATTGTAGTATTTGCTTCACATCGTTGGCTTGCCATGGTTGATGCTACTTTCTTCCCATTATACATTCATCCCTTCTTTCTCAGTAATAACCAGCTCCTATATTTAGCCCGGCACATTGCTGCATAGTGAATGACTGCATTACTTTTCTCTTACTACTAAGTTTGGCCTTATGCAATGAGATAATTTGACTGTGACTTCTGAAATATACGTCAAAGGAAAGGGCCTTCTCTTTTCTTCCCGCTAAATGTGTGTATGCTGACTGATCTTTGAGTAGCCATCCTGTATCATGAGATGGTGCTTTAAGGGCAGTAGAAAAGCCAGAGAGAAAGAATCTGAATCTCTCATGAGAATGTGTTACTTTTAAATTCAGGACTCTTTTTTTTCCATAAATATTTCTATAAGAAAAATAGAAGCAACTATCTTGTTTAAACTAGAGCTTTTACATACCTTATTTATGTATTTTTACTTTCTGATATAGCTGTTCTTCATGAGAGCCTTCCTGTGTTTGGATAATTTTGTACCTTGTGAGTTTTACTAGAAGGTAGAGCCCTCCTCCAAGAATTGTCAAAGGACTAAAATTCTCTTAAATAAAAATCATAAATTAAAATTGTTCAAATATAATTAAAATTATTCCTCAAAACAGAAAAACACAAACTCAAATGTATTCTGTAATTTAGTTCTATTCAATATGTAATATCAATATATTATCACTACTTGTGTCTGCATGCCTTGCTGCTGAACACAATTTTGGAAATTATGAGCAGTTTTCATGATATGCTAATAGAAAATCATCTACTTTAATCATCTGCAAGGAGAAGAAAATATCTGTGGTATATGTGTAATATTTACTCAGTATTCATGATATAAGCATTAAATAAAAATACAGATTCTTTGATTTTTCCTAAAATACCTTGTTTATTGTCTCTTGATACCAAATATGAGCAAAAGAGCAGTCACAAGCAAGGTTAGCTTTTGGGACACTGGCTTGATTCTGAAGAACAGTACAAATTTTAGTACAAATTTTGAGTACAAATTTCTATTAACTCTGTGAAAGTATGTCATATCTCTTTTCAAAAACTTTGCCCAAATGACTAAAACAATATACACTTATCTGACTTAACTTTTTAATGGCTTACAATATTGCTGAATATTTTAATAGCTAAATCTTGGAAGCAGCCTATGACTCCATTAACAGATAAATGGATAAAGAAAATGTGGTATTTATACATGACAGAGTACTACGCTGCATGTGAGAAAATGAATGCATCTTGAGACCATAATGTTAGGTGAAATAAATCAGACACAGAAACTTAAATATCTCATGGTTTCTCTTGTGAGAAACTCAAAATATAAAGAGTAAAATATGTAGAGTAAAATGAAAGACAAATAGGAAAGAGGAAGATAGATCTTTTACAACTGGATAGGGGACCCAGAGACGGAGGGAGGAAGAGAAGGTAACAGGATAAAAAAAGAATTGAGATATGTTATATACATGTACAAACTTCTCATGAGGAACATAATCATTATGTACTGCAAATGTACTAATAAAAAATAAAAATTAAAGGGTTACTAAATATTATATCCAACTTTTGTATTTCTGTATTTAAGAGGAGAGTCATGGAAGCAATGACTGAATATTTCTGTGCCTTCTCTAGTACTCAAAAATCTTTCCACATTGGTGCACAAGACTGTATGTCAGAAATCAGTCAGGTCTATAAATTTCCCAGCTTCTATTTAAAGGTCAATTTAAAATGTGAAGGAGACCGGTCGTGATGGTGCCCACCTGTAATCCTAGCACTCAGGAGGCTGAGGCAGAAGGATCACTGAGTAAAGGACCAATGTGGGCTACATAAGTGAGTTCAGGGCCAACTTGCACTATATAGTGAGACCCTGCCTCAAACCAAACAAAAAAATAAACATCTGAAGGGAAAAGGTTGAAAAAGTAATACTAATTATGGATTGTATTTTAATAATTGTATTTATGATATACATATTTTTAAAAATATATAAAGGTAAAATAATTTGCTTTGCAAATGATAGAAAAAGCTTTTTATATAAAACTACAGAAAGACAGACATCAGAGTAGGGACTGAGATGCCATATATATGATTAAGTTGAAGTGCACGACTGAAATGACATAGCTATTTAAAGATTTTCTCTTGGATGATTGCTGTGATTGTATGCAGATTGAAATTATTATAATGGATTTCTGGTATGTTCATGAAACTGATAACAAATAACTGTGTGGTTGGAGAACTGTGGGATAAATGTCAGGAGGGAATTTGAAGTTTTGTTTTTGACTAGCTTTGCATTCTGATCTGTTTTGATGTGATATATTTCTTAACGTGAAGATTAACTTTGGGCAATTACCATGGTTTTTCTGGCTATCATAGCAGGAATCACCAGAACAGTCTTTTTCCAAAGCCTGAGAATCCCAGCTATAGTGCTACTTTGATTTTTAATCATATGAATGTCACCTAACATAATTGAAGCATGCAGTTTTAGGTATGAATCTGGCTTATGAATCTGTTATAATAAGGCAGGTTGAGATTATGGGCCAGTACTATGTTGGAAAGATAAAGAGTGGCCTTGGCTTTTAGTGGCATATTTTTTTTCAAAGAATTGTTAGGTTTGTTGTTCATGTGTAGCTTGCACCTCTCACTACACCCTTGGTATACCTGGGCCATCTATATCCTAAGGGCCTTGTGACTCTTGGTCAGATTAGAACTAGTCCAAAGAAAGTAGTCACTGTTTTTTAACTGAGCATTTTCCTCAAATCATTTATACTTTTTATCTTCTTTTAGCTCATGCTTTTTAAATTCCTTCTTTAAAGACAGAAATATGCATGAAACAGCTGACAACAGGTAGTAGGTTCCATAAAAATTGATTTTGTCCTAGTAGCATTATTTTGCAATAGGATATATTCATACTAACATTATGTTGTCCACAATGTATATTGGAGCAAAACAATCAGGTCAAACTCAGAGAGTTGAGCATAAGAGTCTTCTCTGTTTGAATATATAATTTAAATACAATATCTTTGTAGAAACTTTTAAATAAAAATATATCAAATAGGTTAGTAATTTGAGTTTTCTTTGGGCTTTCTGCCAACTTGTTGTGAATTAACTTTTGCGAAATCAAATAACTTTGGAGTTTCTTTTAAGACTAAAATAGATACGTGATTTTATGTGAAATTAAAAAAGCCACAATAGTAGGTATAGGTTTTTCAGTGGTATACATTGGAGCCAGCATGCCAGTTAGTAAGAGTCAGTTGTTAAATTTTCATGAATTTTATACAATGGCTGTTAAGAACAGACATTATTAAAAATTGAATCATAAACCTAAAATTAAATTTCCCATTTATTGTTCTATATGAATTAAATATTATAAAACAAGGTTCTAAGTATTTAAAATTCATTGCTTCCTAATTAACTTACTACATTTTACTATTATCTATGCTCTTAAATCTTAATATCCTCCACAGCCTCTATATTAGAAATTCTCTAAGTGAATTGATCAGAGTAATGGAAACTTTATAAATGATGACAACAGAACTGCATTGTATCCCAAAGATTCTGGTTCCATATAGCTTTATATATTTCTTGAAGACTCTGCATTTTCTAAATTTCCCTTAGTTGTACCAATCATCAGCAGTGCTTAGGAATCACTGTGTAATATGATTCTAATGCCATTTTGAACACTTGGAGGCATTTAGTTGGAACGAATTAAAGTATAAAAGAAAGTTTAGTAAATTCTGTTCTGTTTCATCTCTCAGGTTTGAAACTATTACATATCTTTTGAGTGTTATTAGATTACAATGAGCCATATACTGTGAGGAACTTTTAAATTCATCATCAAGAAAGTTTTACTCAGATAAAATATAAGTGCCAAAAAAAGGTCTTAAACCTTTCTTTCTTGCTCTATTTTTAGGTTCTGTTATTTGCAAGGGTAATTATTTGCTTTAAAATCCTGAATTTCTTCATCTCTAAATTAACGGTATTATAACAGATAGCATTTAACACAGAAAACATGACTGACAAATACTTCCGTATATGTGGTGCTCGGAATTAACTCAGGGTCTTGCGTGTGTGACGCAAAGCGCACGCTCTTCCACTGCAGTCCGCCTCCAGCTGCGATTCACTTTCAGTATTGCTTCTGAGTCTGCTCAGTATTTTATCTCACAAAGAAAACTCAAATGATGGTAATTTCTCTCTTACCCTTGTATCTTTATCCATAATAACAATACCTGTTATCTTGGTGTTATTGTGGAGATTAGGTAAGAAAATATATTAATGTTTTAAAGAACATCTACCATATGGTAAATGCTATGTTATTGTTTGCTACTATTCTGTCTATCCTGTTTCTCCCCATCCTGTTACCCTACCTTATTTCTCTGTGTCTTACCTTACTCTTTATTTTGTGCCCCTTTCTTTGCCCTGGAAAGTTTATACTAAGCTATAACCATTTTCTTTCTTCACAAGTGAAGTATTAATAAATGTTCTTTTAAAATGCAGTATACAACTGGGTGTAATAGTGGAGCACATCTGTAATTCCAGCACTCTGGGAAGCTGGGATCACAAGTTGAAACCCATCCTATTTTAAGGCAAGATGCTACCTCAAAATAAAGAGTAAGAAAAGGGCTGAGGATTTAGCTGAGTGCAAAGGACCTGGGTTCAGCGTCCAGTCACACACACACACACACTCACACACACACACACACAAATGCACTTCAACAAGTATCCACCCCCAAATCATAAAAGTTTAAGGTCTCTTAGAAAGACTGTTTCTAACAAGACAGATTAAAACACCTTAAAAACTCTTCTGACATAAAACATTGTTTTCTTTTTAACAGCCAACTGAGCCTTCAAGATTATAAGGAAAATATCAGATCTTTTCCCCTTCTTTCCCCTCCCCCTCGCTTTTCTTCTCTTTTCTCTCCCATCTCCCCTCCCCCTCACTTTTCTTATCCTCTCTTCTCTCCCCTCTTATGTTGTACAGTGCTGAGGATTAAACCCAGATTCTCAGACTTGCTTGGGACATGGTCTGCTACTGAGCTACATACAAGCCCTGGTTTTTTTTTTGTTTTTTTTTTAATAAATTTTACATGTATTATTTCTTTTTCTGTATTGCCTCTTCCAAATTTGGTATTAGGTTATGCTAGCCTCTTCAGAGAACTGGGATATTTTCTGTCTTTTTTTATTCTTTGGAAAAGAAGGCAGGAGTTAGTTGTTACTGTGTGTCCTCTAAATTTTATTGGTAGACTTTCTAGACTTGGTAGTATTTTTTACAGAAAGAGTTTTGACTACAAATGCAATTTCTTTAATAATTGCTGGTTTGATTTAGGTTTTCCCATTCTTTGACCTTTCTTCATAATTTATGTAGTGTAGAAAATTATAAAATTTAAGTTTTCAAGTTTATTTGCACCAAAAGTGTTGGTAGTATTCCTTTATACTTTAAAATTCCTAACATTTATTTACACCTTTTAAAACTTTGCCAATTGATAATAAACTTGTCTAGTCCAATAAATTTTATTTTCAAAGAACCAGCTTTTGGGTTCAATGTTTATATTCTATTTCATTAAGTATCTTTCTCCTTGTATTAGTTCATACATTCTGCATTCCTTGTTTCTTTCTCCATCAAGTCCCACTGGTATTATTTTTCTAATTTCTTGAATTAAATTTTAGATCCCCAATTTTCTTCCCTTTTGTTTTCCAAGATAACACTTTCCTGTGAATAACTTAGGTCCATCCCTTAATCTTTGATGCATTGTATTTGCTTGTCTGATAAGTTTTATTGTCTTATAATTTTTCTTACGAGTTCTTCTTTTACTCATAAATTATTTTGACTGTAAAATTGGTTTAGTTTGGTTTTTTATGTTTCCAAATACAGTAGAAAATTTGATTTGGTGCTATTACTAATCTCTCATTTGTAATTTTATGGCATAGTATTAGTTTCTTATTTCTGTTGTAACAAATGACTATAATTTTAGTAGTTTAAAATAGCACGAGTTTACTGTCTTACAGTAGTTTAATTTCTACTTGTAATTCTGTCAGTTTTTGAGACTACGTTGTTAGGTATGTATATCTTCAAGATAGCTTTATTTTCTAGTAAAATTTTCCATGTTTTCTCATTAAGTATTAGCCTTTCTAAAAATCTATTAAGTGTATTATTAAAAATCTGTATTACTCAAAGTTCTCTGGAGAAACAGAATTAACAGTGAGACTAGGGTTTATTTTAAGGAATTGGCCTATATGTTTGTAGAGGTTTTGTGAGGCCAAAAGCTACAGAGTAGGATGATAGGCTAGAGAAACAAGATCAGTTGGGGTTCCAAAGGCTCTCTGGTGGTGAAATTCATTTTTATTCAAGAGAGGTTGCTCAATCTTTGTTCTACAGTGACCTTCATGTGACTGGATGAGTACTACCCACAGTATAAGGGTAATCTGCTTTACTCAAATTTCACTAATTTAAATGTCAGTCTCATGTTTAAAAAAGCACCTATACAGAAAAATCCAGAATAATGTTAGATCTCTGGGCATTGTTGCCTATTAAATTGACACATAAACTTAATAGTAAGTTCCAAGTTTTACTAATATTATTACTAGTATAACTAGTATATTATTACTAATAGTTTTCCAATATGTTTACCAGTATCTTTTCTCATAATTTATGCTTGCATTCCACTTTCCTTTTTCTGTTCAATTTTCTTTAACAGGTCTTTTTTTTCAGTGATTATTACTGAGTTCTCTTCCCTTTAATCTTTTAAAAATTATTTTAGTTCTTTTTCATTGTGGATTTCCTCTCTCCTTTAAAAATCATTCTGAATATTCTTGTTGTTTAGTCACATTCAGACTGCAGATGTTTCTTGATGTACCATGAAATTAATATCCTTAAACACTCATTATAAATTGAAAGTGTCATAAGTTGAAAGCTTACTTAATTAACCTAAGCTTCCAAACCTCATAGCTTAGCTAGCTTACCTTAAATGTGCATAGGACAGTTACATTAGCTCATAGTTGGGCAAAAATCATCTAGCACAAAGCCTGTTTTACAATAAAGTTTCAAATATCTCATAAAATAATCTGTATTCTACTTATTAGTTTATTCTGTTTGTAGTATTTGGCAGTTAGTTTATCTAATTATTGTGTCTGTTAAAACTTTTTCTGGTGGTTTCTTTAAGATAGACATAGATATAAATATAGGCCTATCTATCTATCTATCTATCTATCTATCAAGAATGCATCTTCACTAAAGATTATGTCCTCCTTTGGAGATCCAATGTAAGATTTGAGTGTCTCTATGGAACTTTTTATTTTTGTGAGTTTGGATTTTAAAATATTTCAATGATCCAGCTAGGTTTTTTATTTTTTCAAATATACGATACTTATGCCATGCAGCTGTATAAATTTGAAATCCTTAACATCAATACACTTCTCTGAATTTTTTTTATTTCTTGTTAGTGATGTCTCCCTTTCTCCATTCATTAAAGCTCTCAGACTAGTGACTACTTTGTTCCTTCTCATAGTTCGTGAGCCAAGCTTCTTCTAGTTAGATTTTATGACTATCACAGCTCTTTTATATTGTGAGCTTTATGCACATGCTCAGTGCTTTCTCTTTCTCACACTAGCTAAAGGTAAATTTTCTTTTTTGGCAATCTGTTCAAAAAAGCTGTCCAAGCTCTTTAGTCTTTGGAGTTAAAAAGTTTGATCTGAAATCCAGTAGATTTCAGACCAAGCTTAGGTCTCTCTGGCTTTGATGTATATTTCCCATGCTTGAGGAATTTTTCTTTTTTGAAATTTCCAACAGTGTATTACTCTTTAAAATGTTTTATTCAGCATTTCTGTGTGCTTGTCCAGGAGGGTTACCTCTACATATCAGCTTGGACTGTCATAGTTTAAGAATTTTTAACATTAATGAAATTTGACAGACTCTTAATGCCATGATACCATGGTATTTCAAGAATTATTCGTTGATTCACTGTATTTATATGTGTATGTGCTGGGAATCGAACTCAGGACCTTTTGCTTGCCAGGCAGGTGCTTGTGCCACTGAACTAGATCCCCAGCCAATAGTTTGTTTTTTGTTTTTTGGTACTGGGATCGAACTCACAATCTCATGCTTACCAGTAGGCAGTTATGGCACTGAGCTAAATCTCCAGCCCTTTTTAGTCTAATTTTAAACTTTCTCTTCCCATGGTAGGTTTTATTTAATAAACTTTTTTTGAGGGGGGAGGAACAGTACATGCCTCTGGTACATAATAAACATCGAATAAATTTTTTAAAGTGAAAAAAATGAAATGTTTAATATATCCCAGAGTGTTCCAGCTAATTTTATGTTATTTTATTATTTTATTTATTTATTTATTTATTTTTGCAGCACCGGGGATTGAACTCACAACCTCGCACCTGTCAGACAGGCGCTTAAGCCACTGAGCCAAACTCCTGGCCCTGGTTTTTTGAGGCAGGGTCACACTGTGTAGCTCAGGCCGGCCTTGCGCTCGTGTTGTAGCCCAAGCCGGCCTCGAACTCGCAAAGCTCCTCCTACTTCAGCCTCCCGAGTGCTGGGGTTAAAGGCATGCGCCACCACGCCCGGCATGTTCCAGCTAATTTTAATTAAATATTCATTTTAGGGCTCATATGTTTGACCTGTACACCTTACCATCATCATCATCATCAACATCATCATCATTATATTTAATTCTCATAGTGTCCCTGGATTATTATCACTGTTTTACTGATGAGCTATCTGAGATTTAAAGAAGCAAACTTGCCCAGAATCACATACAATAGCTGGCACATGGCAGAACTGGATTTGAGCCAAGTCTGACTCCAGAGGTCTATATTCTTAATCATTGTACTATAGCTTTTATATCCTTTTGAGAGTTAGCATTCACTATTTTTATATTCCTGCTTTAAATCCTTACCCACTGCCTTCTGGATAATGTTCGAATAAATATTTTATTATTTAAAAAATAAATGTTTAAATAAATATTTAACGACTCCAGCCTACCTATTCTACAACCACATATCAGCCCTGTTCTCTATCTCCAATCACTAATAGTTTTCTATAGGTGCTCTGTTAGTTCATGCTTCTTTGTGGTTAATTGTGTTCCCTCCTGCCTGGAATGCCTCTCCCTCTGCTTCTTCCCTGGCTAACTCCACCATGTCCGTAGGAGCTGTCTCCTTCTGAAAGCTTCCGTGACTGCTCCTCAAGAGGAGTTTCCCTCTCTTCTGTGCTCTTACAAATTTTTATCAGTTTGCAGCATTTATTTCACTATATTTTAACTAACAGTTTTTGGAGGATAGTCTTTCACCTGCCTTTTCGGAGATCAAGCACTGTGTTCTGCATGTTTCTGTATCCTCCTGGCCTGGTGAACGTTACCTGACACACAGTAGGTGTTCAGTAAATGTTTGTTGAATGAATGAATAAGTGTCATTTCCTTGTTCTATAGATAATTCATAAATTTTGCTTACTGCAGTGTCTTGTTGAATCTTTAAATAGGGCTATGAATTATTTTGTTAGTAACTTTAATGAAAGACATTTATAAAAGCAAGAAGTTGCTGTTTGGGAGTACAGGTTACTTAATGGGTTTCTTAGGACATCTTTTTTAGACACATTTTTTGCTCATTTTGTTGTAAAACAACATTGCTTCTGTAATAGTATGTTATTTAAAAGCAGTTCTATTTAGCTATTCCGTTGAAAATGACTCTTTGGTGAAATATTAACTCAGTCGTAAGTATATATTAAGAAGAATACATACTCTAGCTGTTTTAATTAATTCGTTTTAATATTTTTCTCTTGGCAATATTAAATGAAAATGTGTCTCATTAAAGTTACAAGTCATTATTTTGTGACTTCATTTATGTTTCATCTGAACAAAATATATAGAAGATACTATTTTATCAGATTAATTGCATTGTTTGCTACAAATACAGTAGTCTAATAAAGATGACCATATAGAATAAATCCCTTAGGAAAACATTTCTTTTTAAAACATATATCAAAAAATATATATATCAATGGGGTTTTTTATAGTCTTTTTTTATAGTGTAGAAAATTTAATTATCCAAATGGAGAAGGATATGTTTTGTGTCATGGATTTTTAAAAAATTTAACTCTTTAATGTTGAAAAAAAATAAGAAGAGAAAATTAGTTGTTTCAGCCAAGCAGACAGCATATCTGGGCTAGCACTATTTTGCTACAGCTGAAATTCAAACATGAGGAAATTGCAGAAATTTACAATTCAATGTGTGTTTCATCAGGGAGAAATTCACAGATTGTTTTGACACTCAGTTAGAAATTCAGCATGAAGATGGACGTCTCATGAAATTTGCAGCTGCTGATTGAATTTATATTTCCATAAAGGCCATCAACAGTAGCAGCCTGCAGGGGAAGAGGGAGGAGAAATGACAAAAATCGTGAGGCTGGCATTTTTCCTCAGTGTTATAGTCGCAAATTACTGGTAATAAGGGTTTACACTGACCAGGATTAAAGAGAAATATGGACAGCCAGAAGCGAAGGACTTCTCAATTTAATTGATTTTAACTAAATATATCTACATTTGATACCTAAATATGTGTTTAGTCATCTATAGAAAAATCTAATATGCACTTAAAATCAGTTTATTTATCTTTAGTATTTAAATGAGAAAAATACGATAGTTCTTAAAGTTACAGAAGGTTCTATTATGGAAAGCATTTTCGTAATAGCCTTTTAAGACAGTATATTAGTATTGTAGGAAAAAAAATATAAGCTTGTATTTTTATGGGATTGAAATAATCATTTCGTGTTCTTGCAAGTAACCTATAACTTACTTATTTTAAGAATACTAATTCATTATTTTAAAATATTAAAAAAATTAATAGATATTCAACCAACAGACAGATAACAAGTTGCCTTTTCATGGAAACTATTCGCCTCTCATTTTAAAGTGTTTCTTTAAAGTAAAATAGGCAAAAATTATTCCTTCTGTTTGATGCATTTCTTGTAGACATTTTATATTATACACAGTTTTAAAATATTCATGGATTATAGCAAACTAAAAGACTTGGAGATGTGTTCATTGTTCCTGCAGAGTTCTTTGTTTCTGTAGACATTGTGTGCTTTAGCTATAACAGCATGCCCTCAGATAGCATTATTTGAAAATTATAACTTAGACAACTATAAATAAAAATGTTACTCATACTGAAAAAATTTATATTTAATGTAGCATTATATGGTCTAAATAGATTACCCAGAAAATATATATGTTCTTACTGGTCTTTATTTTTTAGCATACTAAATTGCAAGTTCAAGAGCATAGAACTTGATTCCAGTGTTTTGTTATATGTAATTATATTTGAGAATATCTAATTTATGTAAAAGGTACCCTAATTTGAAAAAAATATTTATTAAACGTAAACATAAGCTTTTTTTTTTAATTTCAAAATGTGCTTTAGATGTTGAATAAGCATTTTCAGGTTAAATGACATGAATGTGCCTATTCTGCTGGGTCTCTGAATGCTTGTTTTTTCAGTATTGCTTTCTATTGTTTTACCCTTTATGTGTTGATACCAAAGTCTTCCAGTTAAATGTATTTTCATTTCATGTACTTTAGTTTACAAGCCAAAGCAAAATTATTTTATGAGAAATGTACCACCGTGTTCAACAGATAAAATGTACAAGTATTTGGAAAAATTGTCTTTTCATTTGTGTTTTTTCTTCATGGCATTACTCACGCATACATATTTTGTGTTATTTATTCAATTTAGACTTTCTTCTCTTTGTGTTTTGCTTCTCCCTCCTTGCCTATCCATTTGAAGATTTACTGAGTTAAACATCCTAAAAAATAATAAGTTTAACTAATTTAACTTACTGCTTATTAAAAGTCATCATTTTCTTTAAGTCATTGTCAATTCGATCATCCAGTCATTTCAGTATCTTAATTTGCAATGTTAGCTTGTTATATTCCTGCCCGTGTGTATTTTTAGTTTTTATACATGAGATATAGTTCATCATTATTTATTGATTCTTATCTGTGTATTACAGACTATTTTAGAATATAGGGAGTTGGTGAGAGACAGACAATAAATAAATGAATATATAGTACAATGTCAAGTAGAAATATGAAAGACTGTAAAGCAAGGTAAGGGGCTAGCATATGAATGAATGGGAGTGTGGTAACTAGATAGGAAGTTCTAAAAGGATTTCTCTCAGGATGTGACATTTGAAAAGAAACCTGAGTGAGTGAAATGAGAGTGATTGTGCTATAGGATTCTAAATGTTTCCCTTTTACCTTGTAACATGAGTGTCCTCCTTGCCCCAGTTTTGCTGTGTTGTGTGTGTGTTTCCTACTTGTGCCCATCCTCTTGTCACACTCTAATCTGAAATTACGCTTCTGCAGTTCTCATAGCTTTTCCGTGCTCGTGCTGTTTGTGTATTCATCATCAAATATACACGAGTAAGATTTTTTTTTTTTTTTTATACCAGTGATTGAACTCACAATCTTGTGCTTTCCAGGCAGGCTGCTGTGCCACTAAGGTATATTCCTGGCCCACGACTAAGATTTTTTGAAGGGGATTTTTTTTTATAGTAATGGAACTATCTTTCCTGTCATTTTTTTTTTTTACTCATCGGTAAATCATGAATATCACTTAGCTCAAAAGATATGGAAATAAAGTATTCTTTTAGTAGCTATACATATTTTTATAAGATGATATGCCACAGTTTATTTAACCTTTGATTATTATATTGAAGAACATTCGAGTTGTTTGGAGGTTTTTAACTACTAAAAATACTCCATAAATGTCCTAGGCAAATACATACATTCCTACTCATCATGCTTTTACTTTTTAGACTCAATTCCCAGAAATGAAATTGCTGTGGCAAATAAAACTTACACTTTTATTAATGAATATTACCAAAATACTTTCCAAAAAGGCCTTAGCAATTCCTGTTCTCACCAGCAATGTACATGAGTGCACTTTTCCACACGGCCTTACCAGCAACATGTAATTTATGTTTTGTCGGGGTTTTTTTTTTTTTCTTTTTGTTTGTTTTTTGGAGACAGTGTCTTCCTATTTAGTTCAGGCTGGTCTTAAACTCGCTATGTAGCCCAAGCTGGCCTCGAGCTCACAGGAGTCCTCCTGCTTCTGCCTCCTGAGTGCTAGTATTACAGATGTGCACCACCACACCCAGCAGTGTTGTGTGTATTATCTCTAAATGTTTTCAACTCATCTGTCATATCTTCCTGATGCTCAGTTTGTGGGTACTATAAGATTGCACTCTGCAGCCTTAGGGAATTCTGTGCTTGAATAGATAATTTTCAGCAATTTTACCATGTCATCTTTAATTATATGTTTAAGTATATGTGGTTATCCTCTCCGATGCCCAACACCTAAATAATGCAAAGCCTACAACATGGTAGGGAAATGTTTGGGGAAATGTTTTTAAATCTCTTGTTATCTGACAGAGAATGTTGGTAGTGGGAAGGGCTGTGCAGGTGTGAGGATAAGTTAATAGATGGGAAATTTCTGTATTTTCTCAATTTGACTGTGAACCTACGACTGTTTTAAAGAGATACTCTTAAAGTAAAATAAAACAAGTAACAAATGTTCAAGATTGTTTGTCAGGACATGTTGAACTGTCTGTGCCACTGACTTTTCTTTGTCAGTGCAAATAAGCATTCATTATATTTTAAAGTTGTTGACTGAAAAAGTCAGATATATTCTTTTGACACTATTTCCCTTTAGAGTTTAAGAAAGCATTCATTTTAAGTTGCACATTACTATGACCAGGACATGGTTATTTTATTTGTCAGATTGTTTCTAACTACTATGCATTTTTGTTTCTGTCTTTGAAATCGAATGCACGCTCAAGGCATGAACTCTGAAATTTTTTGAACTATTATTGTTGACACTTAAGAGTACTCTCCCTTGCAAGAGTCTTCACCGCAGTATGTGATATGTACCAGTGAACAGAGGTCAGCGTAGGTGAGAAGCTGTTTGTCATCTGCCAAGCTGTTTGTTGCACCCAGATAAAAGTACATTTCTGTTTTTCGATTTCAAGTGTAAACAAAGTACATCCCTGGTTTCAACCAGTCTCTTCATTTTAGCATCTTTATCTTGAAATGTTGCTTTACTGTTAGCTAGTCCAGTCTTTTCACAATCACCTGTTTCAAAAGTTATATTTATAGCTGGAACTGGTGTATTTTGGCTTCTGCCTGTCTTTATTTTTTAGGAGAATTGCAGACTATTGTGATCAAGCAGGAAACTGGATGATCATGGAAGTAATATGCGTTAGCATCTGGACTCTAGAGAAAAGCGAAAATGTGATCCTGATTAAGCCCTGGTTAACCCAGAGATCATGTCATCAAATGGATTCTCAAAGATTATTCAGTCTTCATGAGAGCAAAGAGCCAGTTGATAGCTCAGGTTTTTACTGCAGAATGAGTATGAATGTCTTTGGAGTTAGATTCAGTAACGTGTTCTATAGAGGAATTTTAGGGAGTATTTCATAATGTCTTTGATAGATACCTAGGGAGAACATACTGGTTAACCCCAGGTACTTCTGACACATGGTTTTGAGAGTGTAGGCAGCATGGATAGGACAAGGAAAGAACCTTATCACCTCTTCAAATGAAGCCAGGTGTTGCATTAGACAGAGCAACCAGTTCTACTTTGCTGTTCTATTTCCGTTTCCCCCTTCACTAGCTTACTTGTCCTTACCATGTTAATGTGATCAGTGTATACACTGCTCTCCTGCTGTTTGTTAGAGAGTCATTGTCTGGTTTAGGGACTGAAACTGAGTAAAACTCTTTCAAGTACTGCTGTCAGCAACAAACCTTAGCTCTTGAAAGCATTTTATTTTTTGAGATATTAGCTACTTAATTTAGATCCTTTGTGTGTAAAATCATTGATTTTGTTTTCTGGTTATTGTTCGTCTCTGTTTATTTTTTGTCTCAGCTGTCTTCTTAGGATTTTTAAAATGTCAAATATTTTAATTCATTTTATTAAAAGTGTAATAAACCTAAATTTACAGGTAAGAGATGTTATATGATATCTGGATAACTTAATAACTGTTTACTTTTGTTTTCCTGTTTCTTTCCTTTTTATTACTAATAGTCATATATTTTAAGATCGCTTTTAATTCCTCAGATAACTGATAGAATCTCTTACAACAAAAGGCTAATCCATTTACATAATATATTCTTTTTATTTTAAACTAGAATATTAATAGTCCCTAAACCTACTTCTACCAAACATTGATTTGTTCCATTGTTACCATTATTCTTTGCTTTAGGTGTACTAGCTCTCTATCTCCTTAGACATCTGTTGCTTGTGGCTTAATTCTGATGATCAGGGAGAAAACGATTGGTAAAACAGAAACCAGAGAGAAGTCAGTATATAACTTTAGAGTTTATTGTAGCCCAGGAAGATAAGGGAGATGATTTCTAACCTAGACTTAGAAGAAGAGCCTTCAGGAAGCTCTTCAGAAAGAATAGTTAATGAGAAGATAAAAAAACAAAACAAAACAAAACAAAACAAAAAAAAACAGAAAGAAAGAAAAAGAAAGAAAGAAAGAAAGAAAAAGTTGAAAATGTAGGTATTAATGATCCCCATGAAGAAGAAATGGAAAATTGCGTAAAGGAAGTGTTCTACTTTTTTAAAAGGCAAGGACACAGGAAAAAGTCTGGTAAGTGTTGCCACAGAAATATGTTAGCCAGACAGGGGGCCTAATATGCTCCTACATAATCATTAAACACATCATCTATTTTTTTGATACACTATAAATATAGATTAATTATGTAAACATTTAAAAACAACACTTAACAAAACAGATGTTCAACTAAGAAAGCAACACAAAGCCAAGGACAGTTGCTCAAATCAGTAAAACATAATACCAGAAAGATTAAATCTTAGAAAGACAGAAGATTTAAAACACTTTCAAAAGACACAAAATGGCAGTCGACTTTTACGTGTGAATTTCTATATGTGTATGTATTTGGATTTTTAATTTTTATCTTTAGTTTTGTGTATTTGAATTTCATATGTTCAGGTAACAAATATATTCTCCTTTGACAATATTCCACTGTCTAAATGTAAGTATTAAATATCCACAAAGAGCTAAAACATTAGGAAACATGAACATTTTAAAAGCTTAACTTCTTCAGATGATAGTGTGATTTAATGACAGAGCACAAGATAACTTTGTTCCTTTGTTTTCCTCTTTTTTTTTTTTTTTGAGGAAAAGCACATTTAAACTAAATAGAAAGCAGACATAGGCAAGAGGGGATTATAGCATAAAGAAAATTGCTAGCGCATTTAAATCTGGTCCAAACTCCTGGAAATACTGCCCTGTGCATCCTGTTTGTTTAACCACCTTCTCTCCCTCTGTCTCTGCTACACCAAGAGGAAGCAAGGTGGGTGCCTGTGCCTGGGGTCTCAGTCTTAACACAGAACTTCATGGAATCTCCTCTCGTCATTGTGCAGGCGTTGCCTTCTTAGGCTTACTGCTAAGCAAATAAAAACAATACTTTTAGGATTTTTTTCTCATTTGTCTGTCAATAATAAATTATTGCAAATATATACATTTTCATTCATTGTGTAATACATAGCATCTGATTAGTGTTTATCTTGAAATAAAATTTTTCATGAGAAATCTATAATATTTAAATAAAGTCAAAATCATTTTAACCCCTTAAAACTCAAGACTGTTATACATTGAGGATACATGGACTCTGTATTAAGTAAATAAACCATAAAACTGAGCATTGTAACACACACATTTGTTTTTTTAATCAGAAAGCTCCTTTTCATCTCATACTATATTGACATCACTTCGAAAAAGGCTGGCAAGGGGAGACAAGAGTTGAGGATCACTTGGGATAGGGTTAAGAGCAGGCCTGGAAGAGGTTTCACTTCCATCCATATTTCACTGGCAAGAACTCAACCATTTGACCCCCACTTATCTGCAAGAGAGATTAGGAAATATAGAGGAGCTTATGCCTATATGATGAGCATTTTCTGTGCAGTGGACTATTAAGTTATAGGAATGTTTATTGCAAACTATGTGCAAGGAAATTTTCAATGCACAAGACTTAATGCAAAGATGAGTAAGTTATGATTTATTCCCTCAAGTGACTCATAATCCAGCAGTCATTGTATGTGGTTAGTTTTTTTATTTTTATTTATTTATTTTTATTTATTTATTTGTTTATTTGCGGCACCGGGGATTGAACTCACAACCTTGCACCTGCCAGGGCAGGCACTTAAGCCACTGAGCCAAACTCCGAGCCCTGGTTTTTTTGAGGCAGGGTCGCACTATGTAGCTCAGGCCAGCCTTGTGCTCGCGTTGTAGCCCAAACTGACCTCAAACTCACAAGACTCCTACCTCAGCCTCTGGAGTGCTGGAATTAAAGGTGTGCACCACCATGCCCGGCTCTTTGTTTTTATTTTTATTGATTTATTTTTTTAGTACAGGGAATCAAACTCACAGCCTCATGCTTGCCAGGCAGGTGCTATGTTGCTGAACTATATCCCCAGTTCCACATGTATTTAGTTTTGATTCTCAAAACAAATATATTGTCCCAGTCTTAGTATTATGAGATTAATAACTATCTTTTAAAATAATCAAATGATCTATGTGAACATCTATGTCAGTTTAGAATTCAGGCAAAAAAACAGGTGGCACATTCAAATTCTGTAATTTGAGGATAGTTTAATAAAAGGATGTTCAAAGGTGTATGCAGTGTCTAGGAGAGAAACTATAGGTTGTAGAAAACCCTAAGAACTGGAAGACCAATACCAGGATATCTTTCCCATTGTCAAGATTGAAAGGGTGGGAAGAAGTGATTTTTGTGACTTTGAGCCAAGGGAAACAGCCAACCCATTTAGGAAGGAAGCCAGCAAAATAAATTTTCTGACCTCATTTTTCTTCCTTTTCTCCAGTTGATATTCCCTATTAGCTGACTTTCACTGGAAGCCAGAGAGCAAAGGGGAATCTGTTGATATAATCCATGAAGTTTAGCTTTCTGGGGACAGGAGATAATAGAAGTATAGACTGGATCAAGCAGAATACTAAAATAGTTTTCCCCATCTATTTGGTACATATCTTCAAAGTCCTGTTATTTGCAAACTGTGAAAATATTAGGCATACAGGAAGGTACATGTCGTTCTTCAAAGATTTTGTTTTGTAGTTAGGGAGACAAGACCACCAACAAAAACTGAATTCACAAATCTCCAGTGGATTTGTACTCAGGCAGAAATTGAGTGCCTCAAGAAGCATTAGATGAAGTATTTGCAGTTCAGAAAAGGAAAAGATTAGTGTGCACTTGAATTGTTAGGAAAGATTTTGTGAAGAAAACAGAATTTGACTTTGGAAAATTGACAGGTGTTTGTAGAAAAGAAAGAAGACAGAATCATACACGCATGTAGCTTGCTCAGAGTACAGTGAGTTGGGGTTTAATTAAAGGTGGAAATTCACAGAGAGAAGTTTAGAAATAGTTTGGAAAATAGACTTTAGAGAGTCATAAAAAGCAAACTCGAGTTTGTGCTTTTACAAAGTGTCGTGGTAAAAGGGGTCTGTAATGAAATGAATTTGTGAAACATACTTTCCCACCCTTGGGTTTAAGTAATGTGTATTTGGCTTACTAAAAGCTCTAAAAAATCTTGCTGTAAAGAAACTATTTTTTCTGTTAGCCACTTGGTAACAGAATCTACCCTGTTTCCCCTAACTCTTGTTTAAAACTTAAACATTGTAAGATCTTGTGAAACTCTAGTATTCTTTAAAATGTGTTTTGAGAAATGCTTCTGTGGATAATGGGAAGCCTTTGAATGGTTTTGAAGGAGTTATGATTAAAGTGGTATTTTAAGGAGGTTCTTTTGGCAAGATGGTTTGAAATGCAGATGGTCATTTGGGAAGCGATTGTTACAGTAGTACAGGCACGTAGTGCAGTTTGAAGTGAAGAGTCTTAATACAGCTGTAAAAATGTAGACTTGTGAAGGCATTAGGAAAGAATGTCATAATGATTTGGTGATTGATTGAATATGGGTGATAACAGGAAGAGAAAGGAGAAACAGACATACAAAGGTAGAGGTCAGCGATGATACCAACGGACTTTCACGCCCAAATTTTGCAGCTCTGTGTGAGTTTTTTGAAGTGGAATCTATAATACACATCAGTCATCAAGAATAAGATATTTTGGTAGCATGAATTGAACTCAGGACCTTGCGCTTGCCAGACAGATGCTTGTGCCACAGAACTATATCCCCAAAGTAAGAGATTTTCCAAAAACATTTGAGAAGATTTGAGTAAATGTACATAAAAAGCTTTATAATGCCTAGCCTGAAAATGGTTTTAAAAGAATGTGTCCTGGCCAGGTGTGGTGGCGCACGCCTTTAATCCCAGCACTTGGGAGGCTGAGGTAGGAGGAGCGTTGTGAGTTCCAGGCCAGCCTGAGCTATACAATGCGCCCCTGCCTCAAAAAACCAGGGCCGGGAGTTTGGCTCAGCGGCTTATGCGCCTGTCAGGCAGGCGCGAGGTTGTGAGTTCAATCCTTGGTGCCGGTGGGGAATGTATCCTGGAAATATTTCTGCGTCGTCATCCTGGTGTCAAAATTGATTGTGATTCAGAGACTAGAAGAATCAGCACAGGCCAGTTTAGAATAAAACCCATTGTATCTTTTTTGCGTATTTTTAAAAGTAATATACTAAAAACATTGTTAATATTTACAGCATATTTTTTAACACCAAAATCAATTTAGGAATCAGCTACTTGCTTATTGTTTAGAGCCATATATTAAAGGAAATTGGAGTTAAATAAAGAGTCGAATGCTCTGTAAATCTTTTTAACATTGTTATTAAATCATAGTTAATCATTCAAAAAGGGTGGGAGCTCTGTAATGTCATTAAAGTCATATTAATTGATACTCTCTTTGCAGCTTTAACTTTTTTTCATTTCATTTTATATGCTTATGGCCATTTGCTCATTTCTTTTCCTTGGATGAATGCTTTTTTAAAATCTTCTTGTGTTTTTATTTATAGAAGACAAAGTATAATGCGATGCTTCCTTATTATTTGCTAAATTCCTTGTTAAAATGCTAAATCCCTATTTTAATGTAGTTTTGAGATAAATTTTCTGAAAATATTCAGTGCTTATATTATTCATATTGTGACAGTAATTGGTAGAAAACTGTTTCTTACAGCTGACAGCCCCCCACCCGCCAAGGCTTAGGGACAAAGTTACCACATACCAGAGTGCTGAGGACCCATTAGATATTTAAGGAAGTGGCATTTGTCCTTGCATGATTTAAACTGCTCTTGAAAAAAGAAATAGAAAGAGACCATATTTGTACCAAGCATATTATAGAATTTATGTTCTAAGGACTCATGTATTTGAAAAAGGCATAACATCTATTAGACATTTTATAAAGAAGAAAAATCAGATAGCAGTTCTTTTCAAAAACAGCGGGAAATCATGAAAATCATTATGCTGTTTTTTAAATCCAAAAGCTAAAGTTAACATTTTCACCGTCTAGAAAATAGTTATGAAGGCCAAATTTCAACTGATTCTTAGTAATTTTATTATTTTCTACCACAGAAATATTACTTAGTAAATGGTATGACAATATGGCCTCTTTTACCAGTTAGTTTAGACCATTTTGCTGTCTAGCTGATTTGGGCTACCACCCATGTCTAAGAATGATGATGAGATAGCCAGTCTTGTGTTTTAATGGTTATGGCTGCACAGTATTTCTGTTCTTTCTGGAATGAATAATCCTACTAAATAAAAACTACAGCATTTCATTGATGTCTCACCAAAGAGAAAGTCAGGTTTTTCCTTAATTCTCATGAGATTTGCTGGACGAGCCAGAATGGATAGAACATTGTTTATTTTGTTATATTTAATAGTCCTTGGGCTGAAGTTTGAAGAGTCACTGATATGGATCAACTCTTGGGAACTCTGAGGATATTCTACTAAACTATCTCTGACCCTTGTTGAAAGTGTGTAAAACTCCTAGTTAGCTACTTGGTGAACTTTTTAAAAGTTGCTAAATTGTGGAACTTGCTTCATTGTGGAGCATTTAATTTATACATTCTGACAAGTATTTTTTGCTATTCCTCCTCATACATGTTCAGTGTAGTGGGCTCAGTGGTGTCCCTCAAATTCATGTCTGCCTGAAACATTAAGAGATGATCTTATTTGACTTCAAAGGTGCCTTTGCAGACATAGTTAAGATCATAGTAGATTAGGAAACAATTTAGATGCCCATCAGCAGAAATACAATGTAGGAATATATATATATATATATATATATATATATATATATACATACATATACATACATCAGCCATAGAGGAGAATGAAATCATGCCATTTGCAGGAAAATGGAACATAATGTTAGTGAAATAAGTTAGACACAGAAAATTAAGTATTACATCATTTCTCTTATATGAGAAACCCAAAATACAAATTATACAGTAAAATAAAGGAGAAGTCATAGGAAACAGGGAGGCTAATCTTTTGGAGAAAGGGAAGGGATGAGGGAAAGAGTAGGAAGGGGGGAAAAGGGATAAAAATAATCAAGAAATGATAGATGTACCAGTTCCCCCAAACAAAGTAGGAAGGGGGGAAAAGGGATAAAAATAATCAAGAAATGATAGATGTACCAGTTCCCCCAAACAAAGTAGCTACTATTTATTGCAAACATACACTAATTTTAAAGAAAAAAGAGGAGAGGCCACACAGAGACGCATAGAAGGCCATGTGAAAAGGAAGCAGAGGTTGGTGTGATACAGCTACAAGCCAAGGAATACCAACAAAAGTTGGAAAGGCACTAGAAAAGGAAAGGTGGATTCTTACCTAGCATCTTCAAAGGGAGCATGACCCTGCTTGCATCTTCTTCATTTTGGATTCTGTTCTCAATAATAGAAAGTATTTCTGTTATGTTAAGCCACCTAATTATCAGTTCTTTGTTATGGTAACTTTAGTCACTATTCCTGAACTTTGTCCCTAAACTTTTATTTTCCTGCTTATTTTTACGTATTTGTCCCATTCATGAAATTGTGAAGTCCCTGAAAGCAGAATCAAGTCATACTTGTTCTGTATAGTGATCAGATAATTCAGTATCCCCTTGTTACTATATAACTGTGTAGGCATTCTTATTTTTTAAGATTCACAGATGTATTCATCATGAACAAATATGCCAATGTTTATTAAATCTTCATACTTGAGGAAGACTGGAGTTTAAATAACTATAGGATATTCTGTATGGCAAAAGTTGTAGATAATTACCAGGCATGAATTTCTATAGTTAGTGAAGGTATGTTGTTATTCTCACTTTTAGATCTCATTTTTATGAAAGAAAAGATCCAAAGTAGAATTTAAAATAAATGAAATTCTAAAGGTCTTTCAGTCTGAATTTCCAGAGAATACTGAATTTGTCCCAGTTCTGCTGTAATATTATAGAGCAAAACTAAAAATAACTGCTAAACTATCAAAATTCTCTCCAAAGCATAGATCATTTATAAAGATTAACATTTTAGTAAAAATATCAAATCATGTAATTAAAAGTTCAGTAGAAAGACTAAAAATGTAATTTAAAGTACATGGTATTTTATGAGTAACTGATTCAAAAGTAACATCTAAATAGATGTATAAAACTATTTTTTAATCTTAAAGAATTAGCTTTATAAATGATTGTCTACATTTCTAAGAATAAAAAGTTATTAAATAATGTTTTTGTTTCTGTGTAAACACTTTATATTCACTAGTATTATTTTTCTTTCTCTTTAACTTGAAGTAAGTTTTTAAAATGTTCTTTTGAATATTTTTTATCCTTCAGTTAAACATTACCAACAGAGACATTAATTAATGTTTGAGATGACTATCTGTTTTCATTTGTGTCAGATTTTTTTTTTTTTTTTTTTTTTTTTTTTTTTTTTTTTTTTTTTTTTTTTTTTTTTTTTTTTTTTTTTTTTTTTTTTTTTTTTTTTTTTTTTTTTTTTTTTTTTTTTTTTTTTTTTTTTTTTTTTGCGGCACCGGGGATTGAACTCACAACCTCGCGCCTGCCAGGGCAGGCGCTTAAGCCACTGAGCCAAACTCCCGGCTTGTGTCAGATTTTTTTTCATGAGTTTTAATCTGTAAAGATTTTCAGTGTTTGTATTAAATTCTTATTGTTCTTATTTAAGAGATATTTTTTAACTTCATACAGGAAATATACCAGTACTGGAATAAAAGAATGACAAATTTGAAACTTGGCAGACTTAATTCTTGCAATTTCTTAGTTACAGAATATAATAAATTATGAATTATAAGCAGAATTTAGTTTATCCAACTGAGTGAATAAACATCACTTGTAATTGTTTAATCTTTTTGTGTATTTATGGGCAGATAGTCAAATCATTTTCTAATAAGAGAAAAAAGGTCATTGTTTTGAGTTGTTATTCTTTTCAGACATTTATTCAGCATGTTTTCTAGAGCAAGGTGAAGATTTAAAGGGTCTCTTAATAATTATTTTCTTTCTATTTTCCAATAATACTCTCACATGCTATGAATCAAAATAAAAATCCCTGTGGTAGCCCTGGGCAAACCAGGTATGCGTCTTGAAGCCTGACAATTTCTCTGATATATGTGAGTGAATGATATGGGTAAGATTATCTGTAATAAACTCAAATTAAAAATCTATACATGACCAAGTGGATTTGTCACTAATCTGTTGGAGTCCTTTTTAGAAATACATTTCTACTTTTGGACTTATAACTGTTATTCTAAGTATTTAAGTTAACACATTAATTTTGGTAGCACTGTTTCAGCCATATAATATTATTTAATGTTCGTTTAAATTTTTCAGTCCTTTATAACCTAATAATTCCGTAATTGTAATTTCATTGTTTTCTAAACCCAAGTACTCATTATTAGACCAGTTGCATGTCATGCTACATTATACAATCAAGCTACAAAAAATAATGAGGCTGTTCTTTATGTATTAATATGAAAAATATCTTTAATACATACTATGTAAGAAGGAAAAACATGGAAGTTTTCAGGAAAAAAAGATGAGAAAAAGAATAAAAGGGAAAAGTATATATGTGTAATAGAAACACGGAAATTTATGTTGGCTTTGTATCAGAGAATTTTTTTTTTATATAATATTCTATGGTAGGATAAACTAATATAGCAGAGTTGCCAGTTTTGTTTTCAGAGATCAGAATTCAGCAGATAGGACTGCATGAAGGGAGTTTTTCTTTCTATATTATCTTATGCTTTATATTTGAACCACGTGAATACATTAGTCACAGATAGAGTCCTGCATTTAAAAGTATGCTATTGAATTCTGTGTTGAAGAAAATTTAGGAAGCATACATCCAATTTAAAAATGATTGCATTCATCCAAACAATGGGACATTATTCAGTGCTGAAAAAAAATTGTTATTAAGCCATGAAAAGATATGGAAGAGCCTTAAGTACGTATTACCAAGTTTAAAAACATAATGTGAAATGAGTGTTCTATCTGTTTCCACCTGTATGACACTTTAAGAAAGACAAAATCACTGAGACATAAAAAGAAAGATCAGTTGTTGCCAGGGTTGGAAGAAGGTAGGTATGCCCATTAATCCTGATATATCAACCTCATTGGATTAAGAAACACCTAGGGGATTAGTAAAGGACACTTCTGAGTATCTGAATGACTCATTGAGGCTTGGCCTTGAGTGCTATACATTAGCAGTCCCCAAACTTTTTGTCACCAGAGACTAATTTTGTGGAATACAATTATTCCACAAATAGAGGGAAGAGTTTGGGATCTGTTACTATTTACACTGTAATATGTAATGAAATACCTATACAACTCACCATAATGCAGAGTCAGTGGGAACCTTAAGCTTTTTTTCCTGCAACTGGACAGTCCCATCTTGGGATGATGGGAGACAGTGATACTCAAAATGTGTTTTTGTTTATGTTCAGTTTAATCCATAATTTCAGTTTGGTTGCTGTCACAGCAGAAAACCCTACTTCACAAAGATAAGATGTTGGAAATGGATGATGGCTTTTTGGTGCAATTGTGCCTGTCTGAGGATACTTCACCTTGACTCTAATTCAGAGTGAATGGAGATTTGAAGTTGTCTCAGACATACTTGTAAGGCCGCCAATGTTTGCCATCTTGAGCAGTTGATCCTCTTCTAGCATGGACATAGTGGATTTACCTGCTTTATTCAGATGGGTCACGAATTCATTTCTTCCCAGTTCAAGAGTCTTTTGGTGGTTGGGAAGTCATGCTCAAACTCTTTTGAAAGAGATAGGTGATCATGCACCAGCCAGGAAAAAGAAGGCCTGGTTCTATCTCTTTCAAAAGCTCAGCTAATGTTTGAAACGTGTTAAAAAATCATACATTATCCCCATAATTCCAGGATTTGGATGCAGCCACTTTATTTGCTAACTTGAACACATTTGTCGTTCTCCTCTGAAATGACAGATTGAATTCATTGAGCATGTTGAATGTGTCACATGAGTAAGCAACCTATTTCTGTATCATGGAGATATGCAATCAGTGGTAACTTTTTCTGAAAGAAATTTCTAGAGTGAATCTCATGACTTAAAAACTCTGGTTAGCAATATTACTTTAGAAAGCCACTTCACTTCTGCGTATAGGAGAAGATGGGTGCTCCATGTCCACCTTCTCACAGGGATTAAGGGCATGCATGTGGCTGATAATTTTAATCATGTCCTGCAAAATATCAAATTCAGGTGACTTTTTTTGGCAAGCCAGTGTTTCTCCATGAATGACACATTGTGTAGATACACAGTCAGAAGTGGCCTCTTTGGCCCAAATACCAAAGCGAGAAAGCCGTCTACTCATGGAAACTCGTCCATCTGTGCATACAAAAACCTAAAATGGCCCAATTCAGGATTCCTGAAATATCATCATTCAAAGACTTGAATAGTTCTGCAAGTTCTGTGGTGCTGGTTGGCAACAGAAATTCACAGAACATATCCTCATGTGCATACTCCTGAAAAATATATGATACTATACATGCATTTTTACCTTTTTGTCAAAATCAGTAGACTTGTCAACCTGTACTGCATACCACTGTGACTCAATAATCCTAACAGTTGTGCCTCAATTTCTCTGTTATTTTATCAGTTTATCTACTTATGGAGCTAGCTGAAAGAGGAACATGTGTCACCTTTCGCACTGCAGTCTCTCCTAGTATTTCATGACAGGTGTCCTCTGCTGCATGCAGGATCAACTTTTCACCAATAGTAAAGGGCTTCTTAGCTTTAGCAATCCAGTTAGCCAGTAAGAATGAATGATGCAGACACATTTAGTGAAGTCGTGTCAATAATTGTTTCTGTCTTTTGTGTTCTCTCTTTTTGTTTTGAAAATTCAGGGCACTTCATCTCCATGTGGTGAAGCAGTTTTGAAGGCTTCATGGCTTCATTGGATAGCTCATTATCACATATGCCAGGAAGGTTTGGAGAATGTGAATCACTTATTGCAATGAACTCCTAATTCCAGTAGGACTCTTGGTATTTTCTTTTATATGCAGCTTGCTTTTTGTTCCCAGTCTTAGCGTATTCTGCTGTCTCATCGAGTCTTTCCCTCTTTTCAACAAAGCTCTTCAGTGGCATTTGTTTTTTATTCATTTTGGCTAGGGTTACCTTGTGGGCTTACAAAAGCTGTGACTGAGACAAATGTGCAGTGAGGGAAAGAGCTGCTGGTGAAAGTAGTAAGTAAAATAATAGGCAGACTGCTTGCAGACTAAAGTAAGTATTGGGTTCTGACCTAGAACCTGCCACCAGATACAACTGTACAAATGAAGTATATCAACTCACTTGCCACTATAAAGCTTGTAACTAGATGGAGCTTGTCATTTGTCTTTCATTGATAGAGTTGTGATATGAGTCTGCAAGCAATTGATTTATTATGACTCTATGCATTCAAACCTTGCTTCTAATGTTAATCTCTATTTGCGGCACACCCTACCACCACCACCACCCTCACTGTCTCAGCTTCATCTCAGGGCATCAGGCATTTGATTCTTATAAGACAATCCTTCACATGCATAGTTCATGGTAGTGTTTACATGTCTATGAGAATCTAGTGCAGCTGCTGACGTGACAGAAGGTAGAGCTCAGGTAGTAATGTAAGCAGTGGGGAGTGACTGTAAATGCGGATGCAACTTTGCTTGCTTGCCCACATCTCACCGCCTGCTGGGCACCCTGGTTCCTAACCGTCCAAGAACCCCTGCTGGTCTATGACCTGGTAGCTGGAGAACCCTGTTATAAATAGTTCCTTGTCTATTCTTCTCTAAAAATCTTCCCCTGTTCTGCTTCTCAGCCACCATGAACTAACCACCTTGCCTCCACCATTCCTTTTTGCTATGCCTCTGCCTTGCAGGCAGCTGATCATTGACCAACACCATTAGTAAGTAAAATCTCTTCTCCTTTAAGTTGTGAGTGTTAGGTATTGTGTCTCAATGACCAGAAAGTTGACTAATACAGTAGGGATGAATTAGACAGGGTATCTATGAGTCTTAGTGCAGCGAAGCCTACTCAGGTGCTGTAATGGGGAGATCATGTCATTGTAAATTTTTCCAAACAAATAGAATGTAAAACCTCAAAAGTAAACCCCCAATATGAACTAAACTATCACCTCTGGGTGCTAATGCTGTATCACTGTAAATCTCCACTTTGTGAGATGATGTTGATAAACGGGAGAGGGGATATATGGGGTAGTGGGTATATGTGTCCTATGTATTTTCTGCTCAGTATTCGTGTTAACCTAAAACTTCTCTAATAAGCTATACAATGATTACATTTGCAAATTAATATGAATTAATCATGAAGATATGTAATGCAACTGTTCTATATAGGTCATCACACTAGATATCATTAAAGCTAACAAAAGAATTATAAAAAATGTTACAACGTTCTGAGCATGTACAATGATTACATCACAAATACAGTCTTCATTTCACAAAAGAATTCTGTATCCTATGTCTTTGAATCATGGTGTGATTCCATTTTCTCTTCAAAGTCTTCTAAGCAATAGATTAACTCTGTGGTTCTTCCAACTCTCCTCTTGATGTAATTTCTAAATGTTATATTATTTTGGTTAATTTCCTCTGGTTGTACTCCACTGTATTATACAGTATGCTTCGTAAAAAAAAAAAACCTAGGATCCAACATGAAACTGAGTGCTCTAGCTTGGTGTAGCTAAGTATGGTAACTAGTTTCACAATTATATTAGCTTTTGGGATAACTTTGTTCAACTATTGATAATTAACGACTGTTGAACTGCTGCTCTGTCATTGACAAACAGGATATATTCTAAATAGATCTCTGCTATTTAAGTTAGAAGCATAACAATCATGCAGTTTTGTTCCTTAAAATTTTCTCATTTTTTTCTATAAGGCTATCTTTCTGCAGTAGGATCTGTCTGTTATTGAGAACTTGTTAAAATAGGTTTCCTACATAACGTCATCCTGTCTGATGAAACACAGAACATTCTACCAGTTGTCACCAGTTACCCAACTCTATCTTCTCAATATTTGTTGTTCAGTTCAACTCTGGCTTACTTCAATATGAAGCTTCTACCTCTGCCTCTAAAGCAGAGGAATTAGGCTATAAAATTCACAGACTCCTTATTATGGAGAAGTAGTTGAATAGGCTCTTACATTAAAAGAGATTGACTCTTTAGGCAGTATCACTCCACTGAGAACAGTAGCTTGGGTGTAATTATGTCTCATGTAGTGTGCCTGTTTGACCTTTCACAATGCTGTCTGCTTTGCAGCAATTAGGGAACTTTGCTAGATTGTAATCACTTGCTGTTCAAAAGGCAAACACCTTATTGAAACTTTTTTCCTTGGCTTTAGTAGTTGACATCTGCATTGTCTTACAATTATGATTATAGATAACAGATTTTCTTTCAGTTCCAGTATTTCTTCAAATAAAAAAAAATGGCATTACCAGTGGCGGGGGGGGGGGGGAAAGAACCTAAAAACATAGCTCTTTTAACTAAAATGAGGAGTTTATTGGAAGAAAGAGAGGATTTCCCTGGAAACTTACCTTCTATTCTCCTAAGTCCTTCCTAAGCAGCCTTTAAAATATTGTCATGGAAGCCGGGCGTGGTGGCACACGCCTTTAATCCCAGCACTCGGGAGGCTGAGGTAGGAGGAGCGTTGTGAGTTCAAGGCCGGCTTGGGCTACAACGGGAGCGCAAGGCTGGCCTGAGCTACATAGTGCGACCCTGCCTCGAAAAACTAGGGCTGGGAGTTTGGTTCAGTGGCGTAAGTGCCTGTCTGGCAGGCACGAGGCTGAGTTCAATCCCCGGTGCCTCAAAAAAATATATATATATTGTCATGGAATCCTTGTAAGTTTATTTTTTTAAAAATCCATTTTATTCATAGATAAAAAGAAACACACACACACAAAAAAAAAAAAAAAGGAAGAAAAAAACTTACAACAAAATTTTAAAGTACATCAATTGGGGTAACAATGGTACATACATTGCACATTGTCATCCCCAAATCATTCACCCAGCACACCAGACATCTGCCTTCAATTGTCCAAACAATACCAGTACAAATGTTTCTCCTCAGTGAACTCGGAGAAATCAGTAGTATAGCTATCTTAACTATTTTTTGTGTATATATACATACACATGTACATATGTTTTTCCTTTCATTTTGTCACACTAATGAAACAATACAATGTTTATACTTATGTGTCTTATTTATTTCACTAATGAATATGTTTTCAAGGTGCATCCATTTACCTATAAAAGTGTCCACTTTATCATTCTTTATGACTGAACAGTACTCCACTGTATAAAAATATCACATCTTTTTTATCCATTCCTCAGTCGATGGGCATTTAGGTTGTTTCCAAGATCTGGCTATTATAAACTGTACTGCTATGAACATGGGTGCACATATATCACTGTGGTATGACATTTTTAATTCTTTCGGGAAGATAACCAGAAGGGGAATAGCTGGGTCAAGTGGGACCTCCAATTCTAGCATTTTGAGGAATCTCCACACTGATTTCCACAGTGGTTGCACAAGTGGTTCCCACCAACAGAGAAGAAGGGTTTGTTTTTCCCCCCTGCCCCTCCAGCATTTGTTATTGTTTGATTTCTTGATACTAGCCATTGTTTCTGGGGTGAGGTGGAATCTCAGTGTTTTAATTTGCATCTCTTGAATAACCAGTGATGTTGAACATTTTTTCACTTATTTATTTGTTGTTTGTATTTCTTCATGTGAGAAGTGTGTTTTCTTTTTTTCTTTTCTTATTTTAAAGAGGATAAAACCAAGGAAAATAAAACAGAATAAAACCAATCAAAATAAACCAGTATAAGTGATACAGGACTTCAAGATCTTATGAAACCAACAATAGTTACTATAATGCCTTTTGTTGTCTTCAGAATAGCTGCAGTACCTTCAGACATAGTAAAACTCAAACAGAAAAGAACAGAATAGAAACAATAAAAACAAAACAATGAATTCAATAGAGAAATATGTTTTCATCTCAGATGCCCATTTTTGGATTGGGTCTTTAAATCTGGGAGAACTGATTTTTTTGAGTTCTTTATATGTTCTTGATAGTAATCTTTTGTCTGAGGAACAGCTTGAAAACATTTTCTCCCACATTTTGAGTTGTCTGTTTACTCTGTTGGTGGTTTCTCTTGCTGTGCAAAAGCTTTTCAGTAGGGTGAGATCCCATTTGTTGATTCTTTGCAAAAGTTACTGTGCAATCTGGGTTTTATTCATAAAATGTTGCCTACACCAATGTCTTCAAGAGTTTTACCTATTCTATCTTCTAGAAGATTTAATGTTTATGTTTTACTATTAAGATCTTTTTAAAATTTTTTTATTTTAAAGAAAATAAAACAAAACAAACAAAACAGTACAAAGTAGATCAGGCCATAAGTAACACGGGATTTCAAAACAAGACAACAGAAAATCAGCAGTGGCTACCATAATGGCTCTTGTTTTCTTCGAAACAGTTGTCCATAGCTTCACACACAATAAATTAAAACAAACCAAAACAGTATAAAGCTAATCAAAACAAAAGGATGAGGGCCTTCTGGGCCTTCAAAACCGGATGACAGGAAATCAATAATAGCTACCATAATGTCTTTGCTTTCTTCAAAATAGCTCTCCATACCTTCACACATAATGAAATCAAATAATAGAAAACAGACCAAAACCAATCAAAGCAAAGAATAAAAGCATTATTGAACTTCAAAACAAAATGATAGGAAATCAATAATGGCTACCATAATGTACCATTTTCTTCAATGTAGCTGTTCTTACCATCGCACATAATAAAATCAATTCTTGTAAGCTCTTTAGGTGAAGTTCTAGGCATATAAAAGCCTATACATGTACATCTATCCTTTCTGTATTAGAAGGAAAAATGAAACAAAACAAAGCAAAGCAAAACAAAAGACAAGAAAAACAAGAAACGAGTCAAATAAATAACAATAGCAAAGAGCCCAAAACTATAACAGTATAGGCTTTTGAAACAAGGTGGTAGGAAAATAACGAAGTTTGTTGTTTTGCATAGTTATCTTCAGGAGTGTTACTCAAATTACTAGATATAGGCACACAAAATTGATCAAATCCTACAAATGTTAACTGTTTTGTTCCAAGAACTAATAGAATTAGTAGTACAGTGCACTTAGTAATCTTAAGGGTATTTAGACAAATCTGTATCTTTTTTCTTTTCCCTTCCTTCTTTTCTCCTTTTCCCTACCTGAGTTGTTTTTTCCCCTTTGTGCAGTTTCTTACCCTTTCATAATATTTACTGAAGGTTTTGTATCTTATTTACTCTTTCAGTTTCTTACACTAGGGAGACAATACGGTATTCACACATTTGCGTTTGATTTATTTCACTTATGAGTATGCTATCAAGTCGTATCCATTTACCTATAAAAGCCTCAATGTGATCTTTCTTTATAGCTGAGTAGTACTCCATTGTATGAAAATAACACATCTTTTTTATCCATTCCTCAATTGATGGGCATTTGGGTTCTTTCCAAGATTTAGCTATTACAAATTGCACTGCTATAAACATAGGTGCACATATATCACTGTGGTGTGATGTTTTCATTTCTTCTGGAAATATGCCCAGAAGTGGAATAGTTGGGTTGAATGAGACCACCAGTCTCAGCTCTTTGAGGAACCTCCAAACTGATTTTCACAGTGGTTGCACCAGTCTACACTCCCACCAACAGTGCAGGAGAGTTCTTTTTTCCCCATATCCTCTCCAGCATTTGTTATTGGTGGTTTTCTTGATCCTGGCCATTCTTTCAGGAGTTAGATGGAATCTCAGTATTGTGTTAATTTGCATTTCTCTAATGACCAACGATGCTGAACAGTTTTTCATGTATTTCTTTGCCATTTGTATTTTTTCAGCTAAGAAGTGTGTATTCATCTCAGATGCCCATTTTTGGATTGGGTCTTTGAATTTTGAGGGTCTGGCTTTTTTAATTGTTTATATGTTCTAGATAGAAGTCCTTTGTCTGAGGGATAGGTGGCTAAGGTTATTTCCCAATTCATGGGTTTTCTTTTCACTCTGTTAGAGATTTCTTTTGACATGAAAAAACTTTTTAATAAGATGAGATCCTAGTTGTTGATTCTGGGAAGTATTTCCCATACAGTTTGATTTTTGTTCATGAATTCTCTGCCTACCCCTATGTCTTCAAGATTTCTACCTACTTTGTCTTCCAGCAAATGTAGTGCTTCTGTTCTAATATTTAGATCTTTGATCCATTTTGACTTTAATTTAGTGCATGGTGATAGGCATGGGTGTAGTTTTAGTTTTCAGTATATGGAAAGCCAGTTTTTCTAGCATCACTTATTAAAGAGGCTATCTTTCTTCCAGTGAACTTATTTGACCTCTTTGCCAAAGATAAGGTGTCTGAGTGTGTTTGTAATTGTGGTTTTATCATCTAATCTATTCCATTGATCTTCAGGTCTGTTTTTATTCCATCACCATGCTGATTTTATCTCAGTAGCTTTTTAGTATAACTTCTCATCAGGGATTGTGATGCCTGCTGCCTTGCCTTTGTTGCCCAGAATTGCCTTTGCTATTCTAGGTCTCTTCTGGATCCAAGTGAATTTCAGGAATGATTTCTCTAGATGTGTGAGGTATGTTAATAGTATTTTGATTGGAATTGCATTAAATCTGTATCACAAGTTTGGGAGAATGTCCATTTTCACAATGTTTGTTCTTCCTACCCATGAACAAGGAATGTCTTTCCATTTTCTGAGATCCTCTTCAATTTCTTTTTCCAGAATACTGTAATTTTCACTGTATAGATCTTTTACTTCCTTTGTTAGATTGATTCCTAAGTATTTCATTTTTTTGGATGCTATTGTGAAGGGTGTGGTTTCCTTATTTCTCTCTCAGTGAGTTTGTTGTTTGTATACAGGAGTGGTATTGATATTTGAGTGTTGACTTTGTATCCAGCTATATTACTGAATTGGTTTATTATATCTAGAAGTCTTTCAGTGGAGTTTTGGGGGTCTTCTAGGTAGAGTGTCATGTCATCTGCAAATAATGATAATTTAACTTCTTCCTTTCCTATCCTTATTGCTTTTATTTCTCTCTTGTTTAATTGCTCTGGCTAATGCTTCCAGCACTATATTGAATAGGAGTGGTGATAGTGGATACTCTTGTCTTTTTCCTGAATTTTAGAGTGAAAACTTTCATTTTTTGACCATTTAATATGATGCTGGATGTTGGTTTGCCATGGATGGCTTTTATCAGATGGAGGTTAAGACCATCTATTCTGATTTTCTGTAGGGTTGTTATCATGATGAGTGTTGGACTTTATCAAAAGCTTTTTGTACGTCTATTGAAATGATCATGTGATTCTTATCTTTGGCTCTATTAATACAATGTATTACGCTTATTGATTTGCATATGTTCAACCATCCCTGCATTATTGGAATGTACTCCACTTGGTCATGATGTATAATCTTCCTGATGATTTGCTACATTCTGTTTGCAAATGTTTTATTGAAGATTTTTGCATCTATGTTCATGAGGGAGATTGGCCTGTACTTTGCTTTTTTGGTTGGCTCTTTCTGTGGTTTTTGGTATTAGAGTAATGCTTGCTTCTAGGAATGAGTTAGGAAGAATTGCTTCCCTTTCAATTTCATTGAAGAGTTTGAGGAGTGTTGGCATGTCTTCCTTGAATTTCTTGTAGAATTCCGCTGTGAATTTATCAGGACCTGGACTTTTATTTGTTGGTAAGGTTCTAATTAACTTTTTAATTTCATTAACTGAAATTGTGTTATTCAGCAGTTTTACATCTTCTTGATTCAACTTCAGTAATTCATGTTTCTAGGAATCTGTCCATTTCTTCTGTGTTATCAAACCTATGAGAGTAAAGGTTCTTGAAGTAGGTATTGATGATCTTCTGTATTTCTTCAGGGGCTGTAGTATTTTCACCCTTTTCATTCCTTATTGCATGAATTTGATTGTTTTCTTTCCTTTTTAAAACAGGATTGTCTAGTGGCTTATCAGTTTTACTTATTCTTTCAAAGGACCAACTCTTGGGTTCGTTAATTGTTTGTATTATTTCCTTAGTCTATTGCATTAATTTCTGCTCTGATCTTTATAATTTCCTCCCTTCTTTTGGCTTTGGGTTTGATTTGCTCTTCTTTTTCTATATGTTTGATATGTAGCATCAGGTTGTTTATTTGTGTTTGTTCTGTTTTCCTGATGTGGGAATTCACTGCAATAAATTTCCCTCTGAGGACCACTTTCATTGCATCCCACAGGTTCTGGTAAGTTGGTCACTTCTTCTGTGACCCACTGATAGTTCAGGAGTGTATTATTTAATTTCCATGTGTTTATGGAATTTTTGCAGTTTCATTTGTCATTAATTTCCAGTTTTATGGCACTATGATCAGATAATATGCATGGGATAATTTCAATTCTTTTGAATTTACTTAAGCATGTTCTATGGGCTAGTATATGGTCTATTTTAGAGAATGTCCCATGTGAAGCTGAGAAGAATATATATTCTGATGTTGTTGGATGGGACACTATGGATATGTCTACTAAGTCCATTTGCTCACATGTTTGATTCAGTTCTTTTATTTCTTTGCCAGTTTTCTGCCTACCTGATCTGTCTCTTTGTGTCAATGGGGTGTTAAGGTCTCCCATTATAATTGTGTTATGGCTTATTTGATTTATCATTTCTATTAACATTTGTTTTATATAGCTTGGTGCTTCCATATTTGGTATATATATATATATATATATATATATATATATATATATGATTGTTATCTCTTCCTCTTGAAGTTTTCCCCTAACCAGTATGTAATGACCTTCTTTATCTCTTTTGATCATTCTTGATTTGAAGTTCACATTGTTTGCAAACAGAATAGTTACCCCTGCTTTTTTGGGGATTCTTGTTGCATGAAGTATTGTTTTCCATCCTTTGACTTCAGTCTATGAATTTTCTTTTGGATTAGATGAGTTTCTTGTATACAGCATATGGTTGGATGTTGTTTCTTGATCCATTCTGCCAGTCTGTTTCTTTTGATGGGTGCATTGAGGCCATTTACATAAATGTTTATAAGTGATATATATTGGCTTATTTTTGTCATGTTATCTTTCTGCTATTGGTTCTTTACCTTTCCCCTCTGTTTAATTGTTTACCCTGCTTGGTGGTTTTTTTCTGTTGGTGTTCTTGAAGTTGTAGTTATTTTTTTGTCTATCTAGAATATCTTTCAGTATTCTTTGCAGCATTGGTTTGATGGTCATGAAGTTCTTCAGCTGTTCTTTGTCATGGAAATATCTCATTTCTTCATCAATTTTGAAGGATAGTTTTGCAGGGTACTCAATCTGGGTTGGAAGTTGTTTTCCTTCAGGATTTGAAATACTTCACTCCATGCTCTTCTTGACTTCATTGCTTGTGTTGAGAATTCTGCTGTGATTCTGATGGGCTTTCCTTTATCGGTGATTTGTTTCTTTTCTCTAACAGCTTTTAATATTCTGTTCTTATGTTGAATTTCTGGGATATTAATTATTATATGTCTGGGTGTAGGTTTATTTTGGTTATGAATAATTGGAGTTCTGTATGCTTCACATATCTGTATATCAGTTTCCTTTCCTATGTTTGGAAAATTTTTAGCTATTACTTCTGTAAATAGCCTTTTGATATCATTTTTGTTGTCACCTTCTTTTTCATTTATATCTATTACTCTTATATTGTTTTTCTTTGTATCATCTTGTAATTGTTGAATTGTTACTTCCTTATTCCTTGTTATTTTTAAAAGGTCTTCCTTTCCTCTTCGTTAGCTGCAATCTTGTCTTCTAGGTCTGAAAGTCTATCTTCAAATTCATTGAGGTGGTTTTGCCTGCTTTTGATGGAATTTTTGATTTCCTGAATATCTCTGAATCTGTTTCATGCATTTTAGTTGTTTCTTATATTGTTCATTCTAGGTTTCCATCGTTTTGCTGTGCTACTCTGTTTTTTTTAGTTATATCTTCTTTAGATGTTTTCAGCATTTTTTTTCGTTATGTTTATCATTTCTTTTTTTACCTGGGAGATTATTTCTGATGAGTTCCTTTATAGTTTCACGGAGTTGTTTATTTCAGTTACTGTCATTTCAGAAGTTTCAGGCTCATGGCTTACATTTTCTTCTATGTCCATGTCTCCTAGACTTGTTTGGGATGGGCTGGAGGTTTGAGATTGCATTTTGGTCTTTTCTCATTTTCCTGTATTCCCCTTGGGCATGTGAATGCAAAGTCTCAGTTGTTTTTTGGGTTCAGGATTGCTGTCTGTGCTGCAGGGAGTTTCCCCAGTTGAGTGGAGGATGTTAGGTAGGTCCCTGGTGGCACTCAAATGCTCCCCAAATGGGAGTACTCTGGGTGGACCTTCAGTGCACCCCACATGGCTCACTGAAGCTCCCTGGTTGCTTGAGGTCATTTGGCAGGGCTTCTGAGTAGTGTACCAGGGCTGGATGGTAGGTCGAGTACACTTGACTGGCCTTCAGCTCATGTCACGTGGTTCCCCAAAGCTCCCAAACTGCTTGGGATCTCTGGATGTGACCCTACCAGGTTCTGCGCAACATACTAAGGCTGTATGGCTAGGTAGAGTTCACTGTGGAGGCCTTCATCTCATGCCACTCAGCACACAGTGGCTCCCCGGTAACTTGGGGGATGCTGGTTGGGGCCCAGTCAGGGCCCAAGCCACAAACCAAAGGTCCTGGACTGTTTGGGGATGCTGGGCGGGGCTAATATTAAGATCTTTGATCTATTCTGATTTTAGGTTAGTACATGGTGAAAGAAATGAGTCCAGTTTTAATCTTCAGCATGTGTAGAGCCAGTTTCACCAATGCCATTTATTAAAGAGGCTATCTTTCTTCCAGTGAATGTGTTCGGCACCTTTGTCAAAGATGAGGTGGTTTAGTGTGTCTGCAGTTGTTTCTGCATCTTCTAATCGATTCCATTGATCTTCTGGTGTGTTTTGTTTTTTTCAGTACCACACTGTTTTTATCACAGTAGCTTTATAGTATAATTTCAAGTGAGGGATTGTGATACCCCTGTCTTGTCTTTGTTGCCCAGGATTGCCTTTGCTATTCTAGGTCTTTTCTGGTTTCAAATGAATTTTAGGATTGTTTTCTCTAATTCTGTGAGATATGCTGTTGGTATTTTGATTGGAATTGCATTGAATCTGTGTAACAGTTTTGAAAGTATGGCCATTTTTACTATATTGGTTCTTCCTAACCAAGAGCAAGGGATATTTCTCCATTTTCTAATATCCTCTTCAATCTCCTTTTTCAGAGTACTGTAGTTTTCAATGTAGAGGTCTTTTATTTCCTTCTTTAAATTGATTCCTAGATATTTCATTTTTTTGATGCTATTAAAAAGTATTCTTTGCCTGATTTCTCTCTCAGTTAGTTTGCTATTCTTGTACAAGAAGGCTATTGATTTTTGAATGCTGAGTTTGTAACCAGCTATGTTACTGAATTTGCTGATTAAATCTAGAAATATTTTGGTGAAGTTTTTGGGGTCTTCTAGGTAGTATCATGTCATCTGCAAATAATGCTAGTTTAACTTCTTCCTTTTCTATCTTTATTCCTTCTATTTCTTACTCTTGTCTAATTGTTCCAACTAATGTTTCCAGGACTGTGTTGAATAAGAGTGGAGACAATGGACATACTTATCTTGTTCCTGAGTTTAAAGTGAAAGCTTTCAGTTTTTGTCCATTTAGTAAGACATTGGCTATTGGTTTGTCATAGATGACCTTTATCAGGTTGAGATAAAGACCATCTATTCCAATTTTCTGTAGGGTTTTTATGATGAATGGGTGCTGGACTTTGTCAAAAGCTTTTACTGCATCTATTGAGATGATCATATGATTTTTGTCCTTGGCTCTGTTAATATGATGTATTACATTTATGGATTTACGTACATTGAACCATCCCTGCATCCCTGGGATGAATCCTACTTGATCATGTTGTACAGTCTTTTTATGATTTGCTGCAGTCTGTTTGCCAGTATCTTACTGAGGATTTTTGCATTGATGTTCATTGTAGTGGTACCAATAGTATCAAGCACTACTTATAAAACAACAAACTAACCCTTAATTTGCAACTTTTTAACTGTATGAACTAGATTTGTGATTATATAACAAAATGTAAAACAGATTAGATAATTATATACGCTATGTAAGTCCATAATATGTCAATTTTGCCTTCAGGGTTAAAATTTAAAATGGAGTAAGGAGAAAATAGGGAAGTGGAAAAACAGAAAGAGACTACAAGTAAGACTGTAGGACAAAGATGGATCCTGCCAACTTGGGGAAACTGGTGCAGAATACTAAAAGAAAAGAGAGGTGGAAGATATAAAAGATAGAACAAAACAGAACCACACCCACAAAGACAATAGGAACCACTCTCACACTCATAAAAACAAACAATGAAAGAAAGAGAAATAAAAAAACAACTAAGACAAACAAGAAACAAAACAAACAAACAAAACCAAATAATCTACTTCCAGGATTCTCTCTGGGCTCACTAGTAGAATGCCTGTGGAGACAGAGTCCCAAATCATGCCGCCGTATCCCAGCAAGCCAGCTGATGCTTTATGGTAGAGTAGTAGATAACCTTAGAAGGCCTGCCCCAAGACCAGACTCATTGGGTTCACCTCAGTCCAAGCAATTTCCACGGGTCTTTGCCCAACTAGGAGCTGCTGGAGGAAGCTGGCAGCAGTTCTGGTTCCATGTTTATCCCGCCCAACTCCAAAATGGCTCCCGGCTAATCTGTCTCCCATAGGAGGACTGAGTCCTCTGCACTCACTGCCAGCCAGTGCCGTCTTCCAGGTTCACTGCTCCCCTCCACTGCCACATCCCTCTACAGAGGCCTCTGGAGTTGCCAGCCACCACTGTCATTGTGACCATGCGTCCCCAGGTTCCAACAGCTCCTCTTGCGCAGTGAATCTGGCTCTGGGCAAAGGCACTGCCAGCTACCATAGCCTTCTTCTTCATTGAAGTTTTTCTTTTTACTCTCTCTGTGGGCTTCAATTCACACTTTAGATTCTTTCTGGGTCCTGGGGACCAACTTCCTTCCTTCCCACATCCTCGTGATGCTATATACCAGCATCTGGACAGTGATTCTCAGAGAGGCTGTTTTCTCTGCTGCTTACTGCTCCACCATCTTCCTGGAAGTTGAATTCTTGTAAGTTTAATTTCACTACTATTATTCTGTCAAGAAAAATCAAATTTAGAAGTAAGGTTCAATTATCTGTATCTTTCATAACACTAAAAAGACTTGTAGAGCTTTTTACTTCATAAGATAGTAAAGGATCGCCAACAATTTGGATATTTTTAAAAAATCAGCTTATTTACCTTATCAAGCTACTTATTCTTATAGTGAAACATATGAGTTTTCTTTTTGATCATTTAACATTATTCTGTGTACCCCCATTCCAATGTGTTTTCTGTAGAAATGATTATCTTTGTGACTTAAATTTTGGTGATAAATTGAATGTGGCCCTACCAGAAATCATTTATGAAAAGGAGATTGCCTTACCTATGGACTATCCTTTTAGACATGTGTTTAAACCTAAATGAGCAATATTTTCCCAAAAGTAGGAGTCTGAAATAATTGTTACTTAGGATACCTGCGTTTTATTTTTATATTTTAACCTTTATTATTAATTAAAAAATAATACAAAAATAGAAATGTTTTAAATAGCGAAAGTCCTCCCGTATCCTTTTTCAGCCCTCTGAAATAACCTGTTTGCAACTGTAGTATATTTAATTAACTAGGATAGGTAGTGATATACCAGCGGTTTCTTCTAACTTTCCTATTACAGGTTAGGAGTAGAGGTAGGGTTATCTTCCCTCAGAGAACCAGGTTGATGAAAAGATTCCACAATGTCATAGTTATAGTATCTAGACAATTAGATATTTTAGTAGTGGAAAAGAGCTCTGGAGAATCTTTTCACCAGCAATTAAAGGTTTTGAAGTAGGAATGTCTTGGTTACTCTTCTCTCCTTGCTGGGACAAAATGCCCAACACCCAAAATTAAGGAAGGAAAGGGTTATTTAGCTCCTGTTTCTGAAGATTTCGGTCCATAATTAGCTGGCTCCAAGGTAGGGTGGCATGACACAGGGGCAACACTTGAAGGCAGCAGCCAGCAAAAGCAGCCAGAGTAAAAAAGGGGGAGAGAACAACAAGCCTCTTCTCTTTTCTTATATTGTAAGTTGGTTACCCTACCCCCTCAGGGCGGGTGTAGCACTCACATCACCTCTGTGCCCTCCCCTTGCACAGGCTGAGGATATTTACAAAGTAAGGATCCTGGCTCCCTGCTGAGTCTCTTAGTTAAATTTCTAAACTTCTCAAGTTGACACAGTGTATCAACCATAACTAGGAATCAGACATATTACTTCAATGCATGGTTAATTGATCAGACATCTGTCTTTATTGGCATAAAAAGTGGAAAGAAACCCTTATGTGGATAAGCAATAGAAACTTTAGAGAGCTCGTTTGGAGGTTCTAGCAAGGGAGTGCAGCTACTCATATACCCTTGACCCAAGGAGTGGTCCTCTATAGGGTTTGGTCGTCCTCTTTGACCAAACACACAGCTTTGGGAAGGAGGCACGTGGATCATTGAGGGAGAAAGAGAACAGCTACCTAGCCAGATCAGCAGAATCAATCCTGTGATCAATGGGGTGACAGATGTCACAGCCAGATGGCCCTCACATCCAGCAATAGAAACTTTAGCACAGTATTATTACTTATTTTTCTGTTTATGCTGTTACCTATATTTTTATTTGACTATATTGAGCAATCTAATTTATATTTCTTTAATTAGTGAGGCTATACATCTTTAGAATAAGTTCATCCTTTGACTTGCACTTAGTTAAACACAGGTGTTCCAGTTTCTTGTTTGGTGTTTTCATTTTATTTGTATCTGGAAAATTTATTTTTAGTTTTCTGAAACAAAGTATATAACTTTGTTTAAGATTTCTGAGTTTCCTGTCATGTATAGAAGACCTTTCTCACTACAAGATTTTTTTTCTAAAAATTCACTGATTTTACTTCATGTCTCAAATATTAAACTTGAAATACGACAGTCAATTCAAGAATGTAAAAGCTTACTGTAGCCCCATAGATTGTTTTGCATATATTTTTGACCCTTTACTACTATGTTTAAAAATATTTTTTAAGGGCTGGGGATTTAGCTCAGTGGCCTAAGAGCCTGCTTGGCAGGCATGAGGTTGTGAGTTTGACCCCCAGTACTGTAAAAAAAAACAAAAGAAAGGAAAAGAAAAATGTATTTTAGTTGAGAAGTTAAAAATTACATATATCTACAGGGTACAATATGATGTTTTGTTAAATGTACACTGTGAAATTGCTACATCAAGCTAATTAACATATGTATAACTTCATCTTATTTTTGGTGGTAAGGACACTTAAAATCTACTCTTAGCAATTTTCAGAATAGAATATGTTATTGACTATGCACTATAATATATAATAGGTATTCTCTGTATAGCTTCTTTTTCTTATCATGGTTCCTCCAGATTCATCCAAGTTGTTGCAAATGACATTTCATCTTTTTTTAATAACTGAATACTATTGTGTTCATATTCTACATTTTCTTTATGCATCATTGATAGTTTGTCTCATATCTTGGCTACTGAGTATAGTGCTACACTGAACATGGGAGTGCAGATTTTTTTTTCACCATACCAATTTCATTTCTACTGACTATATACCCAGTAGTGGCATTACTGGATTATCTGGTTCTTCTATTCCTAATTTTTTTTCCCAAAACCTAAATACTATTTTGCATAATGACTATGCAAAAATATTTTCTCATTAACAGTATACCAGGGTTTTCTTTTTATACCTCCTTACCAACACTTATTTTACCTGTTTATTTTTGGTTTTTTGAGGTACCAGAGATTAAACCCAAGGTCTAGCACATACTAAACAAGTGCTCTACCACTGAGCTACATCCCCAGCCCTCTTCTATCTTTTAATGTTAGCTATTCTAGTAGGTATAAGATGCCTACTAATACTGATCATTTTTCCATATAACTTTTGCCTTATGTCTTCTGAAAAATGTTTAAGTCCTGTCTTAGTGCATTTCTGTTGCAATAACAAAACACCTGAGACCAAGCAATTTATATGAAGAATAGAGATTCATTTAGTTCATGGTGCTGAAGTCTGGAAAGTCAAAAGGCACAGTGCTGGCATTGGGTTGAGGGTCTTCTTGCTACATCATAAGATGAAAAGTATCTCACGATGAGACAGAGCAAGTATACTTGCTTATTTCTTCATATTGATTTTTTATTACTGTATGTCTGCTTGCAGGACATAATGGGGTTGGTACATGTGCATAATACACCCAATCCATTTTTGTCCCCTCTCCTTCCCTTCCCTGCCCCCTCTGTCCATCTCTTGATCCTCTTTCCATTTGAGAAAGATCTGTCTCCATTTCCTATTATCCTTCATTTTGCTCTTCGTATTGTTGATTTCTCATATAAAGAAATTCTGTGACATTTAAGTTTGTGTGACTGATTTATTTCACTTAATGTTATGGTCTCAAAGTCCATCTATTTTCCTACAGATGACTAAAGTTTATTCTTCACAACAGAGCAATACTCCATTGTATATAAATGCGACATTTTCTTTGTCTGTTTATCTGATGATGGACATACGGACCACTTCCAAGGTTTAGCTGTTTTTTGTAATGCTATAAACATAAACATGCATGTATCACTGTAATATGACATCTTTAATTCTTTTAGGAAGATAGCTAGAAGGAAAATAGCTCGATCCAGTGGAATTTCTGTTTTTAGTTTTTTGAGTCATCTCTATACTGATTTTCATAGTGTTTGTACAGTTGACATTCCTACCAACAATGTAGAAGGATTCCTTTTCCCCTACAGCTTCATCAGCATTTGTTTTTATCTGATTTCTTGATCATATTCATTTATTTTTGGAGTAAGATGGAATCTCAGTGTTGTTTTAATTTGCATTTCTCAAGTAAGCAGTGATGTTCAAAATTTTTTGATGTATTAGTTGGCCGTTTGTATTTCTTCTGAGAAGCTTCTATTCATTCATTTCAGTTGCTCATTTTTTGACTGGGCCTTTTATTTGGGGGAGGTCTAATTTTTTTTTAATTCTTTATATATTCAGGATATTAGTCCTTCATCTGAAGAAAAACTGGAAAAAATGTTATGCCATTCTGTAGGTTGTCTTTTCGCTCTGTTGATTGTTTCTTATGCTGTGTAGAAGCTTTTAAAATTCAATATGATCCCACTTGTTGAGTCTTGGTACACTATTATTTTTTATGCAACTGTGGTTCTGTTCAGAAAATCTTGGTCTATGTCTTTGTCTTCAAGAGTTTTACCTATTTTTTTTTCTTTAAGCAAGTTAAGTGTTTCTGTTCTAACGTTTACTTCTTTGATCTCTTTTGATTTTAGCTTACTATGTGGAGAGAGAGATGGGTCTAGATTCAGTCTTCTGCATGTGAATAGCCAGTTTCCCCAACATAGTACAGTACATTTATTGAAGAAGCTATCTTTCCTTCAGTGTATGGTTTTGGCCCCTTTGTCAAAGACCAAATATGTCTGCAGTTGTTTCTGCATCCTCTATCCTGTTTCACTGATCCTTGTGTCTGTTTTTATGCCACACTGTGCTGTTTTTGTTTTGTTTTGTTTTGTTTTGTTTAATTACTATAGCTTTGTAATGTAACTTACATATCCAGGATTGTAATGCCTCCCACTTTGTTCTTGTTACTCAGGATTGCTTTGGCTATGGTAGGTCTCTTCTGCTTCCATATAAATTTTATGATTGTTTTATCCAGTTCTGTGAAGAATGCTGTTGGAATTTTGATTGGGATTGCATTAAATCTGTATATCAGTTTTGGAAGTGTGACCATTTAGACAATATTGATTCTGCCTCTCCAGGAACAGGAGATATCTGCTCATTTTCTCGTGTCCTCTTTGACGGCCTTTTTCAGAGGGCTGTAGTTTCATTGTTTCCTTAGTTATGTTAATTCCTAAGTATTTAACTTGATGCTGTTGTGAGTGCTATTATTTTCCTAATGTCTTAGTGAGTTCATTACTGGTTCACAAGAATGTTGTTGATTTTTGTATGTAGAATTTTTATCCTGTTACACAACTGAATTTAGCTAATTCTTTTGGTAGACTTTCTAAAAAAATTATTTTGTATCTTTATTGAAGATTGATTGATCTGTGGTACTAGGGATTAAACCCAGGGCCTCATGCATGTTAGGCAAGCACACTACCACTAAGCTACGTGCCCAGCCCCTTGGCGGATTTATTTGGTCCTCTATGTGGAGAATCAAAGTATTCTGCAAATAACAATTTGACTTCTTTCCTTACCATGTATGCCCCTTTTATTTGTTTCTCTTGCCTGATTGCTCTTGCTAATGTTTTGAGTACTATATGGAACAAGAGTGGTGATAGTGGACATCTTTCTGTTCCTGATTCTAGAGGGAAAGCTTTCAGTTTCTCCCCATTTAATATGATGTTAACAGTAGGTTTGTCATAGGTGACTTTTATCAGACTTAGATAAGGTCCTTCTATGCCTACTGCAGAAGAATTAATGTTGTTAAAACACTCATACTAAACAGTCTGGAGGTTGAGTGCAATCCCTGTCAATATCCTGATGACATTTTTACAGAAATTTAAAAAATACACTTGGGTATGGTATTGAATCCCAGAACTTGGGAGGCTGAGGCTGACAGATTGCCAGGAGTTTGAGGCTATCCTGGACTACACAGTAAGTTCAAGGACAACCTTGGCTGTGTCCCAGAAAAAAAATTTTAAAAAAGGAAGTAAGAAAAGAAAAACACAAACTTACATTAAAAAGTAAGGAAGGGCCAGGGATTTAGCTCAGCAGCATAAGTGCCTGTGTGGCAAGCATGATGTTGTGAGTTCAATCTCTGGTACCAAAAAGGAAAAGGAAAAAATTCATATGGAACTACAAAAAAATAAGTAGTCATAGCAGTCTTTAGCAAAGAGACATTATGCTACATGATTTTAAAGTTAACTGTAAAGTTATAATTATCAAAACAGCGTGATTCTGACTTTTTTTTTTTTTTTTGCAGCACTGGGGATTGAACTCACAACTGAGCCAAACTCCTGGCCCTGGTTTTTTGAGGCAGGGTCATATTATGTAGCTCAGGCCGGCCTTGCGCTCATATCGTAGCCCAAGCCGGCCTCAAACTCACAACACTCCTCCTACCTCAGCTTCCCCAGTGCTGGGATTAAAGGCTTGCGCCACCACACCCAGCTGATTCTGGTTTTTATTGGTGGTTTTGTCAATGATTTCTTAGATATTACACATAAACCACCGGTGACAAAAACAAATACTAGGCCATTCACGGACAGGAGTTAGAGAGAACAATGGCTGCAGCAACAAACAAGCCCAGTGTGGGAAACGACACCACGTGCAGGCCACAGCCAGACTGGAAACAGCCAGACCCCAGCCCCTTCCAGTGCACAGGCTGGCAAACAAGAAGTACCAATCCCCACCCCTATTCTGTAACTGACAGGCTTATCTGGAGAAACACAGACTGTGATGATCGCTATCAAGGTGAAATGCAATTGGATGCCTGTGATGCTTTGGCGTTTCACTAACATTGCAGGTCTAGGACCAGTGGTCTGATCATAGGTTCAGAGGATATCGCTAAACAGTGTGTCATCTGGGGGTGGGGGTCTCCTTCTGAGGGTTGTTGAAGCCATTGTTGATTCCCTATGGTCTTGTTTTGAGGTTCTGTATCATTTCCATTGTTTTGTTGGGTTGGATTTTATTCTGTTTGTTTTGTTTTGTTTGATTATGTTAAATCTGATGGCAGGAGAAGCTATTTCAAGGATAGCAAGTTATATTATGGTAGCAATTTTGGATTTACTATTGGCTTGTTTTGAAATCCTTTATTGCATTTGTTGTTTTGTTTTTATTGTTTCTGTTATATTCTGTTCTATTTGATTTATACTATGTCCTAAGTTATCTGCAGCTATTTTGAGGACATCAGAAGGTATTGTGGTAACTACTACTGATTTCATAATGTTTTGAAGTTCTGTATCTCTTACACTGGTTTGTTTTGATTGGTTTTATTCTGTTACATACTCTTTAAAGTAAAATAAATAAATAAATACTATTGAAAGATGGGAGTTCATCAAACTAAAAAGCTCCTGTATACCAAAGGAAACAATTAACAGAGTAAGGAGATAGCCTATAATATGGAAGCAAATATTTGCAAAGTATATTAGTCAACTCTGTATTAGTATAACAAAATACCTGGCATAAATATGTCAGGTATAGGTGAGAAAGTTTATGTTAGTTCACAGTTTCAGAGGTTTTAGTTCATGGTCTGTTGGCTCTGTTGCATTTGGGCTTGTGGTAGAGAATATGAGATAAAACAGAGCAGTTCACCTCATAATGGCCAAGAAGCAAACAATGGGGGCCAAGACGCCAAAATCTACTTCGAGTATTCCCCCGGTGATTAAACTTCCTTCCACTAGTCCCACTTCTTTATATTTCCTGTAGTGTATGTTAGTAATATAGATTGTTGTGGCTTGTTCTGGGAAATTGATATATGCACTTAACCTCTTAATCTTTTTTAATCCCATTACCTCTTGTCTCCCTTCTTATCCTTTATCCAATCCTCTCCTTTATCCAATCCTCTTCCCCTTCTTCAAAAGGCTACCTTCTAGTTTCCTATCATTTCCCTTTATTTGATTTATTTATTCATTCATCCACTTATTCATTGGTTTCTTATATAACAGAAGATATATGATACATAATTGAATCTGACTTATTTAATTTAACATGGTGGTCTCCAGTTCATCCATTTTTCTGTAAGTGACATGATTTCATTCTCTTTTATGACTGAATAATATTCCATTATGTATATATGCCATATTTTCTTTATCCATTCTTCTGTTGACAGGCATTTAAGCTGTTTCTAATTATGCCACCATGAACATGTGTATCTATATATCAATATAATTTGATGTCTTTTAATTCTTTTGGGAATATAACCAGTGGTAGTGTAGTTGGATCAAGTGGATTTTTAGTTTTAGTTTTTTGAGGAATCTTCACATTGATTTCTATAGTGGTTGTACTAGTTTATATTCCTACCAACTATATAGTAGGGT
>RJWM01004107.1:73373-105336 GCA_004363535.1 Dasyprocta punctata
TTTTTTTTTTTGTATTTTTGATGCTAGCCATTCTGACTGGAGTGAGATGGAATCTCAGTGTAGTTTTGATTTGAATTTCTTTAATGGCTAAATATGTTGAATATTTTTTCATATACTTGTTGAAGTCTCCACCTCTTAAAGAGTGTACCACTTCCCATAGTGACTTGGACTAGGCACCAGGCCTTTAATATATGAACCTTTGGGGGACATTTTTATCCTAACTCATTATAATAGCACTCATTATATGTCTGATAAGGAGTCAGTATTCTAAATTCCATAGACAAAATACTCAATGCCTCAAATTAAGGAAAAAAGGTTTATTTAGCTCACAGTTTGTGGTTTCAGTCCATAATTAGCTGGCTCCAAAGCAGGGTGGCCTGGTAGAGAGGTAACAGTTCAAGGCAGCAGAAGATAGCAAAAGCAACAAGAGCAAGAACAGTAGAGAGCAAAGTCTGTTTACTCCCTTATATTGTATGCAAACTGTCTGCCCTAGAGTGAGTCCTTTACACCCACACTATCTACTTCTTGCACAGGCTCAGGATGCTTACTGTGTGGACCCTGGCCCCCTGCTAATTCGCTTAGTTAAACTTCTAAACTCTGCAAATTGACACAATGTATCAACCATTACAGCAGAGTACCTACTGTCATCTGAAGGTATCCCCTCAAACGCTCATATTTTGAAGAGTTAATCCCCAAATTCATGTGGTAGTAGTATTCTGAAGTGGGATCTTTGGGAGATAATTAGGATTAGATGAGATTGTGAAGATTGGGGGTTCCCTTGTAGCATTAGTAGCCTTATAAGAAGAGGAAGAGTTTTATCGTTTATGTATAAAATGTCCTTGAAAAATCTCATGTGTCCAGAGATGGGCCTTTTAGTGGGTGATTGGTTCATGAGTGTACTATACTCATTGTAGGAGTGACCCGGAAGAGTATGTTTTGTTCCCAGCTTCTCCCTTCTCTATCTACTTCCTGGCTGCTATGGTTTGAGCAGATTCTCTTTGCCATGCCCATTCACATGCTATTTTGTTTTATTTTGTTTTGTTTACCTTAGAGCCATCCAATCATGGACTTCATCTACTGGAAACTGTGAACACATAAACCTCTCCACATTTAAGTTGTAGGTGTCGGATATCCTTTCCCAGAAGTGGGAAAGTGACTAATACAAGGAGAGACCCAAGCTAGCTTGTCTCCTCTGTCTTTTAGTGTGATGCCCTCTTCCATGTTATGATACTGCAAGAAAGCTTTCACCAGGTGCTGGCACCATGCTCTTGAACTTTCCAGCCTCCTAAATCATAATCCAAAGCCAGTTTCTATTCTTTATAAATAACCCAGTTTCCAGTATTCTTCTATGACAGCAGAAAATAGACTAAGACACATGGCCTTCATTATGTTTCAGTTCCTTTTTTCCTAATTTGTGCAGTTTTTTTATGCAAGTATGTTAAATTTTATTGAATACCCTCCCTTTACCTGTTGTGGTGATTGTATGATTTTTGTCCTTCACTCTGTTCATACAGTGTGTTAAATTTACTGATTTGCATATGCTGAACCACTCTTGTACCCTAGAGCTAAATCTTCCTTGATCATGGTGAATAATATTTTTAATATGTTGAGTTTGTTTTGCTAGTATTTTTAAAGAATTTTTGCATCAATATTCATCATGGACGTTGACCTATAATTTTCTGTTCTTCTAGTGTGTTTGTCTGTTTTTGGTATCCAGCTTATGTTGGCATTGTAAAAGGAGCTTGAAAGTTTTCTTTGCTCTTAAAGTTTTTGAAAGAGTTTCGGAAATATGAGTATTAAATCTTCAAATGTTTGATAAAATTTAGCCATGAAGCCATGAGTTCTTGGGATTTTCTTTGACAAGGGACTTCTTATTACCAATTCAGTCTCTTTATTCTTTATTGGACTGTTTAGATTATCTATTCATGATTTCATCTTGGTAGATCATATGTGTCTCTGACAGTTATGTTTAACCATAGTCTCTAGTATCCATTTTGCTGTATACTTTCTTATATATCATAACACCTCTTATGAGGTGCTTAGATAGTGACAGCTTATCTGAGGAAAAGTTAATAATTTGGTTGAGTGTTTCATGAAGGAACCAGAATTTATCAAATTCATGATGACATTGGAACTCAATATTTCATAAAATCGAAGTGAAGTAAATGTAGCTCTAGCATGCCTAAGAAATTACCCATCCATACTCATGAAATGCTTTGTGGATCAAAGGTGGACTATATAATGGTCTTCTCTACTGTATTTTGTGCTTTAATTGGATCCCAGATAAGGAAGGAACCCCCCACACACACACCCGTCCCCTTTCTTGCTGCTTCAAATGCTCAGTCCTAGTTCTCTGTGTACACACACACACACACACACACACACACACACATTTATTTCTCCTTTGACCTTTCTACCAGTTTTTCTGGACCCATTTATTCTGAAGTCATTAGAGCTTTCCAGGCAGAAGTATGCCTGCTATACAGAACTTAAGAGCATCAGGGCTTCCTCTTGCCCTCTGTCCCTTCAACAACAGAAAGGCTAGATTAAACATAATCTTATGCAGTAAAGTCAAAACCTGACTTCTGACCCTGCTACTCTCCCGGGAAGATCATTAATACTAACTAATAATACATAGCTAATAATTATCATGATCACTAAGAATCAGCACCATTCACAGTAATTTACTTGTAGTAGTGTCTTATGATCATATTATTCCTATTTTATAAATTTCAAGGAAACTGGGTTACAGGAAGGGTAAGTAATACTTTCAGGCGATCTTTGTCCAGAGTCTTGCTCTTAATCAATTTCCTATGCAGTTAAAAATAAAAAAGTTCATTTAGCATGCTTTTCATTTTACTGATATCAAGGCACTCCGAGGTAATCTTAGATTTTGTAGACACTTTCAAGACATTTGAGGTAAGTTGACTTGAGAGATTTCACCGGGGATTGAACTCACAACCTCGCGCCTGCCAGGGCAGGCGCTTAAGGCACTGAGCCAAACTCCTGGCCCTGGTTTTTTTGAGGCAGGGTCGCACTGTGTAGCTCAGGCCGGACTTGCGCTCATGTTGTAGCCCAAGCCGGCCTCGAACTCACAACGCTCCGCCTACCTCAGCCTCCCGAGTGCTGGGATTAAAGGCGTGCGCCACCACGCCCGGCTGATTTGAGAGATTTTTTAACCAGCCCATGGTGGTTTGTTCTGGGTGCACACTGGCCCCTAGACTGTAGTGCTGGAAAAACTTTTCTTCTCTCTGATGTTTCATGTTGTTTAAACTGCAAAGAGAATCTTCTTTGTAAGATAGGATTACAACTTGCCACAGAGTACACAAAGAAAAAGAATTAATTCAACCATTTCTAGAATAGTATCTCATACCTTAAGGGTTTCTTACTGAGATATTAAGATCAACAAAAGTAAAACAGGGTGTTCTGTTTTGTCCTCTGTGACTATAGTTAGCTTAAGCATCATCTCTCTAAGGGTAGATACAGTCCTATGTGAAAGGAAATTCTTTTTAAACATTTGTCAACAATTTCATAGATTTTATGATAGACATAGTCGTGGCTGATGGAATAAAAAACAAAGAAAATTTACCTTCAAAGCAATTATAAAACATGAAATAAAAAACCCCAAATACATGTTTCTTTCCACACTTTCTCCTTCAAAACTGCCTTACGACTGTTGAATGAATCCATTTCTCTTCCATAGCACATATTTAACTGTGTCTCTGAATGAGATCCAGGAACTAATATTTTTTTCAAGTTCTAAATTGCACTGGAATTGAATTTAAAAATTCATTTCCTTGGCTGTTTCTTCTCTTTATAATTTAAAGAGTTTTGAAATTATATTTAGATTGCTTTATGTTTGCTTGTTTATATGTCTTAAATAAAAAAAACACATAATCATATCATTTCTTGCCAAACAAACTTGCATTGAAATTATTTTTATATTCCAAGATGAGTGTTTACTCCGATTAAACTTTTTATAAAGGATCTTGAGTAAAAAATGTGGCTGCTCTTAAATCAGTTAAGTATACAGTTAAATATTCTAAATATGAACTATTTTAAAAGCATGGGGTTTTTTTGTTTGTTTGTTTCACATGAAATGCATAATAAGACAAGTGTCATAATATTAAGATTCTTGCTGAATAAGTGAATTTGCCTATAGGTATGGATCATCAAAATGTTTGAAGATTTGCAATGAGAAATTATTATTGTCAGAAGCTACATCTTATTTGTTCAAGACATTACACTTGACCTAATGATCTTATTTCCCAATCTCAGCAAAGTTAGTCATAGTCTACACACCCAAATAGGAGTTTCTCTTGTAACCTTTATTAGCTTTTTTCTTAGACATTTTTGGGAAGAACTGTCTTGCTTCTGTATCATTGAGATGTTGTATATCTAGAGATAGAGGCAATCAGACAGGGTAAATTGCCAAATTTGAGACCATAGGAACTGTAGAGTTATGAGTAATTTGAGAGAGGAGTGGTGGCAGAAGACCATTTATAATGGTGTCCACGTTTTTCAGGCTTTCTGGTTGTGTATCAAGTGGTGTTGACACAAATGTGCAAAGTAAAACTATCTATTTTCATCATCTCTCTGTTGGAACCAAAGTTCATTTTTTAAAATCAACATATATTAGTATCTAAAATTAAGTATTTTAGTGAGTTCGAGGCCGGCTTGGGCTACAACGCGAGTGCAAGGCCGACCTGAGCTACATAGTGCGACCCTGCCTCAAAAAACCAGGGCCAGGAGTTTGGCTCAGTGCCTTAAGCACCTGCCCTGGCAGGTGCGAGGTTGTGAGTTCAATCCCTGGTGCTGCAAAAAAATAAAATAAAATTAAGTATTTTAGATTTATTCAGAATTTTCTATTCTTTGTAATATATTAAGAGAATTTTAATTTGGCAATTTAAAAATCAAATACATTTATGGAGTATAACCTCTAATTATGTTCTACTTGAGTCAACATATTCATGTAATCTTTTATTAAAAATGTCATAAATGGTCACATGAGGATATAGTAATTTTAGCCTAGTCTTACTTGGTACAAAGAATTACCTTATTAAGAAAAATTTAGAAGAATGATTTCCAGGTTGAAGTGGTTTTTAGTCCATGTAATTTAAAACCTCATCACATATGAAAAAGTTATTTAAGGAGCAAAACCTCGATTTTATCCTCCATCAAAGCAATAACTGCTATTTTTTTTTTTTTTTTTTTGTGGCACCGGGGATTGAACTCACAGCCTTGCGCCTGCCAGGGCAGGCGCTTAAGCCACTGAGCCAAACTCCCAGCCCTGGTTTTTTGAGGCAGGGTCGCACTATGTAGCTCAGGTCGGCCTTGCGCCGCGTTGTAGCCCAAGCCGGCCTCGAACTCACAACACTCCACCTACCTCAGCCTCCCGAGTGCTGGGATTAAAGGCATGAATAACTGCTATTGACAAGAAGTATTTGTATAATCAAACTTATATTAGAATTCCAGTTTCACTTTAATTGTGAGACATGAACCCTACTTTACCCAAGCCTCCACGTTCTTATCTATAAAATCAAAATAATACTATTTAAACTCAAAAGTAAAGATTAAAAGGAATAATTTAAGAAAAGAATCTGTTACCATGTCTCAAAGCTTAAATTCAGCTCATCACTATTTAAACTTCAAAGGATCAAATAGAATAATGTAAGATAAGCACCTCTTTCCAGGTCTCAAACCCCTTATCCAGTTGATCCCAAGTTTAAGTATTATATTTTTTAAATTTCTCATGTGAGTATTACAGTAGTTTTGTTTTCTAATCCTGTCTATTCTTACTCATTGTTGACATTACCACCGAATACATCATTGAATCTTTTACTCTCTTGCTTTGTTAAATTCGTCAGTGACTTTCTGTTGTCTCAAAGGAATACTCCGTAGTTGGGCATAGTTGGGCCTTCTAGAATGAACTCACTATCTCTTTAGCCTCACAACCAATAGAAAGCCTACTCCTACATGCCCTACACATAGGGCTATTGTGAATGCTTTCGAATCCCAGAGTGAGTTTTGCTGTATCACCTTGAGGACAGGAATAGGTTCAAAAACAACTATGAATTAACTGCTTAAAATCAGCCGTAGTTATTTAAGCTTTGATTCTCTTTAAAAATAGTTAACAAATGATGCAAAGTATATATATATATATATATATATATATATATATATACACACACACACACACACACACACACAAGATAAAGCATCCAAGATGAATGGACTTGACTCTCTGAGATTCTCTTTGTCAGTACAGATTCCTGGAGTTCAGTGGATTCTGTGGACCTGATAAATCGAGAAATTTCCCACATCGAAGGAGTATAGAAAGCTTGCTGTGTGTTTTAAACAAAATTTGTCACTTTTATTTAAAAGAAACAGTACAAATAACTGTAAAATTAAATGTCATGATTAAATACACATAAAAGCAACATGCATCCTTGACACCAAAACCCACATACCAAGTTAGTCAATTACATGACAGGAAGGATATGGCAGAAGCGAGAGCCTGCTGTGAGGCACACTGTAAATGTTTGAAGCCTGAAATCAAAACCATGAAATTAAGATTCTTTCAAGGGAATTTAAGAAAATTAAATGTATACCTCAAGGAGCCCTGACAGTATGGAGCCCATAACCTATTTTAGTTATGAGATGTTTAAGAATGATATGTACCTTTTATTCCCAAAATGTTAGAGTGCAGCTACTCTGGCAGTGAGTTAGGTTAAGTTTTGTGACAAGGAGTGTAAAGTGGGTAAAACAGCTGTATTTATATTTTAGGAGTGTTTCTATCAATTATTTATTTTAACTTTATGAATTTTATTATATTATAAAACACTTAGGAACATTTTCAACAGTTTTTTTTTTACAAAATCTAAAATGAAACAACAAATAATTCCTATATGAACTAAGATGAAAATAAAAATAAAGCTCTACAACAAAAATAATCTTTACTTCAGTTATGACTCCTAAGGCAGTCTCCACATGTAAAAACTGCATGTTCCGTACATAAGTATCATTTACAGTGATAGCTCATGTGTTTTGTTTCCCTGTATTTTTTTGTAGGACATACTTGACATCTCACTAGTCTTGCTATTTTGTTAGGAGGTTCTTGGGCTGTTTGACTTATCTGTTCATCAGTCTGCTCCAGAATTCTTTTGTAGAGGTTTTTGGGCAGAGACATATTTTTCCTCTGTTGTAACTGATCTTTTCTCAGTACCAGTCCCAATTCTGTAAGAAAATCTCTCCATGATACATTGCACTTGTTATTTTCTTTGTAAACTGATACTATTTATACCTGGCATGTTTGGGATTGAATAAAACACAGCCATTGGCCAACACTTTTTTCAAGAGACATTGTAGTTGTTCCACAACTTGTCAATATCTACTCCACTTTTCCTTTTGTTGTAAAATGTAATCATTTCTGGGATCATTTATGTTGAAGGTTCACTATCAATCTTATCATTGTAGTATAACATTGACATTATCAATACTACTTTTTTTTCTTTACCATATACAAAACCAATGTTTTATCTTTATGAGATCCAAAGATTATACTATGCATTTCTCTACTGTGAACTTGCGACATTTTGGGGATAATCTCCACTTTGTTTTTGAGAATAGTTTCTGTGCTGGTCACCTGGTTTTCTTTTAGCAAATGTAACATCAGTAGGTAACTAGTGAGCCAGATGTCGAATGTGACATTTTGGTAACTTTTTGAAATAGTTGCAACGAGTCTGTTCTTAGTGTCATACACTTTATTACTGCATGAATAAAGACCTGATGACTGAGTTCCAGGATAAATTTCTAAATTCAGGTGTAAAATGTCTTTGCATCTATCAGGGCATATATTTTTTATACCATATTTAGAAGGTTTATTTGGCATGTATTCCAAAAGCTACAATGACCAAAAAATGCTGCAAGTTGTTTGTAAATTGTCATGTATTCAGATAGTGCATGAATCGCTTGACAGTTCAAAACAAAGCTTTCAAAAAATGAGCGAATAGCAGCTAAATTGTTGGAGTTTTTTTCTTTCTTAGCAGGTGTTTTTGTCATCAAAATGTAGGCAGTTTTGAAGGAAATAAAATCTCTTGAGTGTCATTGTTCTAAAAATCTCAGTGCTACATCCGTCACTTCTCCATAAATCTTTTAGGTTCTGACGATTTGAATGAAAAAGTTCTGCTATATATAACAGACCTTTGAAAGCTTTTGGTTCAGATAGTGAGGTGTCATGATATACATATTTTTGAGTATTACCATTGGCACATATGAAACGTTTGACTTGTGTTTCATTATTAGTGTATTTCACAGCATTTTGTAGCGAATCGTCCGTTACAAACAATTTTCAACATTGAATTGTAGTGCTGGTATTCTATCCAATAGGTTTAATCCATGGCAAGATCCTAACATTTTCTGAGCTCTTTTGAACATTTGATCGTTCAGCTATATATATATATTTATTTTGTAGCATTTCAACTAGGCAAATATTTATTTACATTATTGTTTTCTTTCTCATCTGCATCAAGGTCTTTATTCTCTACTTCTCTGTCATTTCTTGCTCCATCTCACTGTGGCAACTTTTTGGACTTATATGATCCACATCAAAATCTGTAGCCATCACCTGATGAATCACCTTCTTCCCAAAGTTGTAAAAGCAGATTTTCATGTAACATTGTACTGAGTTGGGTTAATTCTATAAGAAAAACCTAAACATGTAATAAGACAAATTACAAATGTATTAAAATGTAACATATAACATCAGGTGGGTAAAACTCACACATTGATAATTTGTCACATGTGCATACACCTTGCTATTCACTGACCAAGTGGGCAAAATCAAAGATTGCTTGCTATATTCCTGCAGCACAGCTATTGTGATGCACAGCCAGCTAAAGTAATGAAAAAGTAAAATTTTTCATTATAAAACTATGAACTGGATATATTTCACCCAGCGTTACTCACTACTTATTAGTGTTGGGGAAATGGTGAAAAGGGGGTGGATCAATGGCTAAAACATTCCCTCCTATACCACAGGGGCCCCAGAGGATACTCCTTGCCTGACTCTGTGGAAAAGTCCTTTAGAGTAAGTGACAATGTCTTCTTTAACCAATTTTTAAAATCTATGCATTACATTATTCCCTACACGTAATGGGCAAACTGCTTTAACCCAAATCTAACTGGGAGACCCAGCTGTTCCTGTCTCCTGGAGCTTGAAGATGAGGCTGTCTACTTACTGAGACTTTTGCTATTTGCCTCATTTTAATGGCTCCTTCAGGGTCAGGAACACAAGGTGTCTCCTTGGTGAAGGCTGCTGGTACTCTTACCCTGAGGAATCAGCCTGGGATGTGTGATGCCAGGACATAGCTGTGCAGTCCCACCTGCAGGCTCAGGAAAAACAATGGGATCTACCATAGGGACAAACTTCGCTGTGCTCATTCTTTTCCCAGCACAGTCCCAAGATTTCTGAGGCACTCTTGTTTGTGCGAGGATGCTGCAAAGCCAGTAAATACGGTTAACATCACAGTTGAACTAAAGGGTAGTGGCCGGCAGGTAGGCACGAGCTGCCTGAGTCTCTGAGTGTCTACAGTGCCTTGATGATTATTTTCTTTAATATGGGACCCAGGATGCTTTTTCAGGGAGGCAGACAGCCACTGATGGCTTCAAGATCAAAGTCCTGAGTGGTCCCTCAACCCCTTTCCCCACAAGGCCCCCCAGTCACTGGCACCAGCCCCAGAAGTCTGTGGACCACTGGGTGGTGGGCGCTCATGGCACTCACAGGCTAAGCTCCCAGCTTGACTTTGGGCATCTTCAGAAATTGTGTGTACGTGTCCTGGATGTACTTTACCTTGGAGTTGAACAGGAACTTGTAATAGCTGCTGTCAGCACAGATCTGGGTGACTTCATTTCATTCTGTCTGAAAGGTACAAATGCATGGAGTGCCCAAGGGGACCTGAAACTTAGAGAAACTCCATGTGGAACTGAAGTATTTTGGAAGGAAAGTGTCTGAAACCAAACTATACTGCTTATTACTTTTTGGATCCTTGGTTGTGAAAATGTGCACTGTGCCATGGTCACTGGAAAAACAGATGAGGAAAGTGTGGTGGATTAATGGTCAATTTGTAATGCCCAGCTGAATTGAATCAACATAGTGCTAGGTGTGGATGGCCACCTGAGGACTGTTGCCAACAGTATAAAAAGAGAACTGGAGGGGAAGATGGTGTGCTGTTGATTCTCCTGGCGAAGCTTGTCACACTGGCTTTCTGATATAAACTCGGTTGTTCTCATCATTGGAGGAGCTTGGAACCTCATTATCACTGAGGAAGGCTATTGTTCTTTTTGAGGGAGCTCTGGTCCTTACCTTGAGCTTTGCTTCCTGGCTCCAGTGCAGATTCCTCAGCCTGCTGGCATGGATCCTTCACCCCACTGGCACAGACTTTCTAGCTTCCACCACTGACCTTTGGCCTCTCCAGTGTAGATCCTTGATATAGACTTGCATGAGATATTGTCATAGGCTCTAAGCCTCCAGTTGTACTTGGGGAGGATATTGCCTTGGTTTCTAGGTCTTCAGCTGGACTCATGCAGGACATTACCATGGCATCCAGGACCTCAGTTATATTCTTTGAGTCTCTAGTGCGTGGACAGATTTCCTGCACTCTTTTGCTATTGACTCTTTGGGTAAATATTACAAAATAATCCTATAAATTATGTCCTATATTAAATCCATTCCTTGTAAACCCTGACTACAAAGGAAGCATCCTGGTTGAAGTTGATGCAGTAGATATTAGCTGTCTGAGATCCTGTTTATAGTTCTTGTATAAAATGCCTTGATGAAGTACCAAATTCTTAGAAGAGTCTCAGAGGCAGTTCCAGTTCTTGTTCCTTGCACATTGAGATGATGCAGCTCAGGACACTTTCCTGAGTAAGAATGTCCACGAGTGGCTTCTAGGTACTAGTCAGGTCCTCAAGTTACACATGGCCCTTGTGAGTGCTCAGGAAGACCAGGAGGAACTACTGGGACATGGAACACAAAGAGCTTTAGGTTTATAGCAGGTTTCAAAGACATGCAGCTGGGGATTGTGTGTGAATGTGAACGCCTTAATCATGGAATCCAAAACAGCCACTATTTCTATCACATCATAACTTGACTGCCTTGACCTCCATAGAGACCACTATCTTTGTAATGGTCTTCTTCAGGTCATCCAGATCATCACCTTATTGGGAGGACATTTGAGCTTTCTTCCACCTTCAACTAAAGCCAAATATTTGCAGTGAAGTAATATTTCTGCACAGCCAACTCCTCTTTCCAAAAACTCTTGTTTCTTTTTCTTTGAGTGGGTTGGTCTCGTAGATTCAAAATCTGTTTTCCAACCCACGTGCAAAATACCTGTTGTCCCAGGTGAAATCTGCGCACAGCAACCCATTATTATGCAGGCTACAAGGCAGGAAACTGATGGTGCCTCCTGGTGTCCAGTGTTTCCCAAATCTGTAGGCCTCTTGAATAGGGATGGGGTTGGAAAGGGAGTGGTAGTGGAGCAAAACTCACATAAGTACTTGTTGCCCTTTATGTTTAGTTTTAAACATTGGTGATGGTAATAAGATATATCAGCTCACATGATCTCATGTCACCCTATTACCCTAAAATGCTCTTCCTGCAGCAGTTGAAGTTTCACTGCCTTGTTCCTAGCCATACTCAGCCATAACTCTTCATGCTTTTAGCACTTGTCCTCAGCTTCTGAAGTAAAATTCAGGTAACATAAAATTAACTATTTTAAAATGTGCTATGTGGTAGAATTCAGTACATATATGCTGTTGTGCAACTATCATCTCTATCTAGTTACACAAAATTTTATGAGGACATTTTATAGCCTAATGCTTGATGTTTTTGAATAAATGACTGGAATACATAAGAGCTTTAAGAAATGGCTTGAGCCAGATGAGATAATTCCAGCTACTTAGAAGGCTAAAGCAGGAAGATTGCAACTTGGAAGCCAGTCTGGAAAATGTAGAGAGATTTGTCTCAAAATAAAAAGAGATGGGAATATTGCTTAGTGTTGGAGAATTTGCCTAGCATGTGCAAAACAATAGGTTCAATACCAAGCTCTGGTAAGCCCAAAGCCAATCTCATTAAGACTTTTTTATGCTGGGGTATGCACCACACTTTGTTAATAATTAGATGAGGTCCAAAGAGAAAGTGAGAACATAAAGGTGTTTGGTTTACTAAAGAATGAATTAAAAAAAAAACTAAAAGGTTTTTTTTTAAATCATTAAAATAGTCAGATTGAGAATATTTACTTTTCAAAGGAATTGGCTTCATTTATCTAAAAAGTCCTATCCTATGAATTAGCTGTTTTCTAGTGACACAGAGAGGATCACATTTGATGCAAAGTAGCATATATTCAAGTCCCCAAAAATATTGTCACCATCTTTCTCATGTAAAATCTGTCATCTTAATTTCCCATTTCCTGAAATGATCCTTCTAATCACCATTATTCTTCTCCTTTTTCTGTCTCATTCTTTATTTGGTAGGTATCTCTTACAGAAAGTTTCCCCTTTGTCTTTACCTCACAATTCTGGATTGCTTATTTTTTCCACTCTGGTGCCATAAGCAAACAGAGCTTTCTCTCTTGTACTTACCTATGTATATTGTGGTCAACCTGTTCTTAACCATCTGACCCCTGAGACCACCAGTATGTCCCAGAACAATAATAGCCAAAGTGACAAATGTATTACTATCATGTTGAAAATTGGATATAGCATACATCTTGTTATGCCTCCAGGAATATGAGGCCATTAGGCTGTCACATATGACTCATAGTGGAGAAAATATTGGAATCATTGAATCAGAGTATAAGCAGTTTGAGCCTTCTTTCTCTTTTCTCCCATAAATATTAGTACGGTGTTTGACTTTGCCACTCAGTGTGTATACAAACACCAAGATGAATAATTTAGATTTTTATTGGACAAAAAATATATACATTACAGAATTATGAGTCTTAGGTAGGAAGAGTGATAGAATTGTGATGCAATAAAACTGTGTTATTAGATTTAGCTTGTGTAAGGCCCTGGGTTGAGTCCCCAACGTCAAAATAAAGCAAAAACAAAAACCTGTGTCTTCCAGAAGGGACATGAGATTCAGGATTCAAAGATAGAGGCATAAAATTATAATGAAAGGAGAAAGTGAAATGAAGGTGGGAAAAAGTAGAGTCAGATATAAAATTCTGGTCTCAACTCTAATTACCTGCACATTTCCTAAGAGCAGGCCCAAATACAATGCTGAGCTTAGTAGCAGACAACTGAAAAGGGAAAACCTTTAGACTGAGCTATAGAGTAATCATCTAAACAACTGTGTGGAGGAATATAACTTGTTTTTGTTTTCCAGAAATAAAAGTAGCCTCATTTTGTCTTTATTCTAAGAAAAATGCTTTTTTTTAAAAAAAATCTATCTTGAAGTACAAAAATTCATATAACTGCCCCATTAAAGATAACTGTGATCACATCCCTAAGCTTCTTTGCAGTTTGTCCAGAAAAGGAAACAGTTGGTCACACACATATACTGGTTAATTTATATTCCATATGGTCTAAGAACTTGTTACTTTCCCTACACCCTCAACTACACTGAGTCAATGGTATTAATTCTTCATAAACCTATAAGAAAAAAATGATAATTATTTTTTGCTATCTTTAGTACTGATATCTGATGTGACTTTCTCCCATGTTTTTATATCTTTGGTAGATTTGATAAGGGTTTTTTCTAGACTGTTTCCTCCCACCCCCCAGTACTAGAGACTGAACCCCAGGACCTTGTACATACTAAATAGGTGCTCTATGCCTGGACTACAGCCCCAACCTTTTCTGTTTTGTACCTGAGTCTTGCTAAGTTGCCTAGGCTACCCTTGAACTTGTGATACTACTGCTTCAGCCTTCTAAGTAGCTGTGGATTACAGGCATGTACCATCATGCCCACCTAGACTTTTCTTATAGTAGCCCTGAATTATGAATAATAGTGTTCTACTAGGTTTTTAATTCAATATAAACAGTTTTTCTGGGGACCAAAACAATAAGGTCTGATAACCAGCTTCTTGTATCTAGGAATGTATTTGTGGTAGAAACCACTAGATTTCTACCAAGACTTACTTTCTTCTTTCTGGACACAATTAGAGTACATTTACCAGCTTCCTTTCAAACTGTGTGACTATATGCCTAAGTTTTCTCCAGTGCCTTGTAAGTAGGAGTGATGTGAGTCACTTCCTGGCAGGCCCATAAAAATCTTCATAATGTGCTTCTCAGTGATCCTCCCTCCTGGCAGCTGAATGAAATAACAATGCTCAGGAAAACCCTGTTGAATAAATCTTCATCCTGGCTCCAGGTTCCTTAACTGTGTGGGGAGAGCTGCATGGGTTACCTAACATTCACCCAGATCTGTTGCATAAGAATTACTATATTCATTATTATTTAAGATACTTAGTTTTTAGAGTCTATTTGTTACTGCAGTTTAGCCGAATCTAAATAATACAATATTTTGTAGCAAATATAACTGAACAGAAATTAAATTAGACTCAAATGTACATATCATCAAGATATATTCTCTGTCCATGGCATGGTTCTGAAATGGTTTCATTCATAAATAGCTTTTCTCCATGTCACTAGATACTCATCACAGCAGTTCAAGGTGTATGTAGTCCTTATATCTCATAATTATAGAAGTTGAGAAATTGTCTTTCTGGAAGATGCAGCAGAAGTTCTAGGAAAATTCTGATCTGCCCAGCAGCGATTTTATGCCATCCCTAAAATAGTGTGGTTGTTTTGTTTTGTTTTGTTTTTTTGTGGTAAAAGGGCTGGAATACTCTGGCAAACTTTGTTTGCATTCTTACTTCTAGGTGGAGGGGCAATAGTTACCCCTAAACCCCACAGACAAAGCAAGATTACATGTAATGGGATACTGAGTCCCTAAAGAAAGAATTTCTGAACAATAAATAATAAATATCAGAGTACACTGTGGTTAAGCGAAAATCTAAAAATTAATATAGGCGAGAAACAAGCGTGCCCTGGATGAAGGTATGGTATAAATATAAAATAAATGGAATAAATTGGAGGAACATTGGGAGAAAGTTTGTCTTGTTGAAAGTTTATGTTGTTGGTGAGAGAAAAACAATAGGAAAAAAAGCCAAATGAACTTTTTTAAATTAAAAAAATTTTAAATTGTGGTAAATAATGTAAATTTTGCAATGTTAACCAAACAATTTCAAAAATGCTACAGTAGTAAGTATGTTCACATTATTATTTTTTTTTCGCTGTTTGTTTTTTGTTGGGGGGTACTGCAGATCAAACTGAGGGCCTCTAGCTTGCCAGGCAGGTGCTTATGCTGCTGAGCTAAATCCCCAGCCCCCACATTACTTTTTAAAAAGTGATGTCTTTTTTAGTTAGGAAATAGTAAAACAATAGTATTGTCAAAAGATTTGAGAGATTTAAAAGGGAAGACAATTGAAGTCTAGAAAGAGCGCGTGTCTTAACCACCGATTACACAAGCCAAACCACAGATTTCTTTTCAGCCCATAAAATAGTTCCGGGCAGGTGACTTGTAAGGCAGTAAGAGCTAACAGCAGGAGGGTTCTGCAACTGGGTATTCATTATCAGCATTTGTCACAGACAGATCTGATTGGACCGTGGAATCAGTGTCACCAAATTGGGCCTGTCTAGTTGGATAAGAATACTTATGGTTATGGTATATTTGGGACAGTGGTATCCTTCCCTACCTATAAGGATCAGACTGAAACCAGGATTTCAAAAGCAGTTTGTGCCCCTTCCCAGTTGATTGGTATCAGCAACAAAAATAACTTTGTATTGACCAGTTGACTTGAGGTATCTCACGTATTTCCCTTGCTTTAATGCAAAATAGTCACAAATGGTAATTTAAAGGCCTTGTCCATGAAGATAAAACAACTTGAAAGCCTAGTTACTGACAGCAGTATTACAATAAAATATTGGAACTCTGTGTTACAAAAGTGTAAAGACTTCTAAGTAGAGCATTGATTTAGTAAGCAAGTTTATACTGGAGTGCATTGAGTGGGTACAGTTACAGAAATAATCCTGGTAGTGTTCATCATAAAGATAAATGTTAAAATATTGGGAACTGATCCCTATCGAATCTTCGGTATAACTTATAAGGAATCGCTGCAAAATGACAGTGAAGCTTAACCTTATTGTCGACAAATATTGGAGTGTTCTGCTATGTGTATTTTAAGATCTGAATTCCACAAGACAAGGCAAATGTGAAACTCTGTAGCAAGACGAAATGTTTGCTGTATTCACAGCATTTCAGCATTGTTTCTTTTTACCTTGGATACTGGGCCCAAAGACCCAATGTTTTTATATGTTTTAATAGTATAGCAAGTTTCTCACTTACAAATTAGTTGGATTCCAAAAGTTGCATATAAGCAACTTATTTAAATTCAACACATTTTACCACATGAATTCTGTTGTAGTTCAGAATAATTCACAAAGCCCATTTAGTCTAATTTATCTGAATAGCACATTCACAAAATGTATTAACAATGAAAAGTAGATAACTTTCAATAACTCTCCCCATTTTTAAAGGGAGAAAAAATATATATGAGAAAAAATTTCTTCAACTGGTCTTGATTCAGTTGAAATCAAAAGCAGAAGCTAGAGAGATTTCAAATTATGCATTATTTTTACTGAAAGTTAAAGGAGCAGATACTCAGGTTTTGATTTTTCTAGTCCTTTTGCTAGCTAATAGACACTGCTCTTGCCCCAGCATAGTGAGTTGTTCCATAGTGCAAAGCAAAGGGAAGGTGTGGAAAGTATGTACAAAGTGATTTTTAAAATGGGTTTGAAAAAGAAAGCAGAAAAAGAAAGGGGGAGGCACTACTAACCTGATCACTTGTAGATTTTTTTGTAGGAAAGAGTGGGAGTATATCAGCATGCTTCTTAAATGTCCATATGAAAGTTAAAAACACACCCTTCCTTGCCCATAAAATTTTCATTGAGTATCATTTCCCTCAATTATAAAAATGAAGATTGTTGTGGGAATTAAAGAAAATAAAAATACCACTTATTATAACAATATACATAATAATATACATTATATTTATTGTTGCTCAATAAATATAATCCTGCTCATCCCTTAAATGCATCACATAAACATTAATAATCCACATTCACATGAAATTATATGTTGCTAAATTAGATCAAATTGCATACCTCTGAACCTGAAAGCTTACAAAGAAGGATCAAAAGTAGGAAAAAGTATTAAGCTTTATTAATTGAACACAAAGAATTTCTAATTTTTGAAATGTATACAGCTTTATTGGGGTACATTATGGTAATTTAATACATGTATGTGATGTGTCTTGATCAAATTAGGCTATTTCCAATTTTTGTGTTTGGGAAGTTTTGTGCACTTCCAGTCATAAGAATAAAGAATGTTTATCTTTTGTAAGTAATAATTCTGCTATAAATTGCCAGTATCCCTTTCCATAGAGGCAGTCCCCACTTTTAATAAGCACTTTAAGAGATTCCCCATTGTTGTAATCAGGGTTTGCAAGGAAAACAATTTAATACAGGACACATAATTTATAAAATTATTTTATAATAGTCACCCAAAGAGTCAAACACAAAAAAAGTGCAGGAAATCTGTCCAAACAGTAAAGACCCCAAAAAATCCAGCTGAGGGCCTGGATCCCATGGCAGTGTCTCTCACATGAGTACAGCTAAAGACCTGTGCCCCATGGCAGTGTCTTCACCAGGTCCAGCTGGAGGCCTAGAGCCCACGACAATGAATCATGCAAAGTCTGTACCAAGGATCTGCACTGGGAAGACCCAAAAGTCAGACGTGGAAGCTAGAAAGCCTGTGTCAGTGGGATAAAGGATCTGTGCCAGTAGGCTGAGGGTTCTTCACCGGAGCCAGGAAGCGACAAGATCCCAAGCTCCTCTGACAATGAGAACAGCAGAGCTCATATCAGGAAAGAAGCTCTACAAGCTCCTCCAGGAGAACCACTGGCAACAAGAAAGCCAACAACACCACTTCTTCCCTTTTATGTTGTTGGCAACAATCCTCAGGTGGGCTGTCCACAGCCAGCAGCATGCTGGTTCAGTCCATCTGGGTGTTACAAGTTGACCACCAGTTGTCAATACACCACACCCACCTTACAATAATACTACCATGTTGCAGAAGTTACTGTGAATACTTGCTCTAAAGACTACAGTTTTTATCTTTTTGAATGTCAGTAAAACATAAGTGAATGAAAATAGCAAGCTGAATAATCTTTTTTGCAACCTTGCAAAGCAAAAGGGAACTAGCCTGTCCCTTTCATACTGTTGTGGGTAAGGTCCTGTGTCCATCCCCAGGGCCTCATGTAATCATGGACAGGGCTGAGTCTGGCATTCGTGACTGGCTTGTTGTCTAGCACTGGGATTGGCAATATGAGTGTTGCACCGGCCCAGGGGTGGAGCTGACATACAGTGTAAGGGTGAGGGGAAGGTGTGTCCTCTCTCTCTTGTTGGGTTCATGCCTTGCTGTTGCAGCAGCCATGAATGGCTGCCCCAACACGGCACCCTGCCTTGCAGCCCCCTGAATATGGACTGAAACCTCCAAGAACTGTAAGAAATAAACCTTTCCTTCCCTAATTTTGGGCATCAGGTATTTTGTCTCAGCAATGAATGAAAAGTAAGACACATACTCATGTGGTTTACCTTTTGGTGAAATCATAATTTGTTAGCGTATCTTTTAACCAGTGAACTGGAGTAGAGAATAAAGGTAAAATTTATGTCATTCAATTTTGTTAGTTACTAACTGACGTAAAGCTTTGTCATGTGCTCTATATGAATTGCTCATGCTGAAATTTTCTTTACTAACTTTCCTTTCACTGTTTGTGACTTCCTCAAACTCTTCTACAAGTACCTCCAGTTGTCAGAGACTGGAGGAAGTACTGAGAATAACTCTAGCAAAGGCTTGCTTCTTAAGGACTAGTGAATGAGTTGTTTTTCTGTTGCAACTCAGAGTCCTTTTTCTCTTCCTAAGGACTTGTGTACTCCAAAGAGAATGGTTTCTTATGGAACTTATGCTGCCTAAGCACTAAAAACAAGCCGTAAGTCATGATCTCCTTTTAAACCAAAGACCACAACTGAAAGAAGCATTATACCTCTGTGGAATACGGAACTGAAGGAAAAATCTTGTGTTTTCTTTCTACCAGTTATTTAGGAGTTTGTGAGAGAATGCTTGATGAAGGGTGGTACAGTGAAAGAAGCAAATATATGATGGTTTTTCTGTCAATTGCAGTATTTTAATTTTGTTTAGGGAGCCAATATATGTTTGGGCATGGAATTCAAATCTCAAAAGTACAAAATGTCAACTTAATCAGTTATTTTCACAAGTTTGAAAGTCCTAAGGATGTGAGGTGGTGTCTCCATAGAAAGGAAGGAGATAAAAGTTGAGTGATACTCTGGACCAGAGAAGCCTGGCTTCAATGTTTTTATAAGTTGAAACTCTATGAAAGATATTTTAAGGAAATGAGTTTGAAAATTATTAGTATCTCAAGCTCTTATTAACTGAACCAAATTTTTGTGCTCAGAGAGCTGACTCTCAAATACTAGTATAGTTTCTGTTATGCTGATGACTGTCACATTTCATGAAATGATTATGTGCTCTTTTTCTGTTTCAGAATAGATCTGTTTAATAATGATAAGTAGTGCCTGGAAGTTAGCTAAATTAAGTAAATTAATGAAGGGTATTCATAACTTCATGGATTAATAAATAAGTACAATTTTTAAAAAATTAAGGCTAATGTACCACTAAATATACTCTATTTTCATAAGGTGTCAATATTTTAAAATGCTCATACAGTCCTGTGAATCAGTAACAGGGTCTAAGGGTACAGTCCTTAACCTTTATGGTCTGTGATAAATGACCAATATTCAATTTCTATGAAAGCCTTTAGTCTAAAAATCTATTTCTGAGGGTCTAGAAATAAATCAGCTGCCATATCTACACATTTCAAATCCAAAACTGAATTTTGGGCTAGACCTAAGCTTTACAGGTATCATAATTTTATAATTCTCTAGAAATTCTAGTAATATTTGCTAGTTTATTAAATCTTTTCATTTTTATGTCTCTGTAGCTCAAAGTGTTCAACTTAGACTTTCAAAATGAAAATCTAATACTTAATTACACTGGTTTATACCTCACTATGAATGTTTGCTAATTGTGAAAAGAAAAAATATTCCCTTTCCTACTAGGAGTGTACTAGATTAAAATTTGTTTGCTTTAGTTAAGCAAATATCATTTTTAAAAATGAAGATTTTCAATCATAGTAATAAACGTCCTTTTATTTTAAGATAGTCTTTTTAAAAACTGAGATTTCTATATGTCTTAAAGTCTATTTAGTTGGCCTAAGAAATTCATCCTCCTTCCTTTCCTTCATTTTTAATGTGAATTTAAGACGTTTTAATACATGCCATAATTCATATGCATTCTTTGCAGGATCACTAAGTTAATTTCTTGTGCTATTTTGGTAAATGTTCAAATTTTCAATTATAAATATACCTTACACATTGACGATAACTTACCTTAATAAAGAAGTATAGAGTATAGTAAGTGAATAAAGTATTTTCAAAAATTGATGCCTATGCCTCAATAAAAACCTGCAGTAGCTGCTGCTTCAGTTCTTCAAAGTGAACATATTATTGCACCTATTAAATTGTCATGAATTCATGTTTTGGATTTTTCTTGATGGTTTCCTCCAGGGGAAGGAGGTAGTGTACTTATAGCTCTACTTTTTCAGGGAATCAAATATTCCTTGCAGTTTGGAAAATAAATATCAAATATTTTTCTTTATTTTATTTTATTTTATTTTATATTTTTATTTTAAAGGGATAAAACTGAATAAAACCAATCAAAACAAACCAGTATAAGAGACACAGGACTTCAAAACATTATGAAATCAACAATAGTTACCATATTGCCTTTGATGTCTTCAAAATAGCTCTAGATAACTTTGGACATAGTAAAAATCAAACAGAACAGACTAGAATAGAAACAATAAAAACAAAACAATGAATGCAATAAAGGATTTCAAAACAAGCCAATAGTAAATCCAAAATTGCTACCATAATATATCTTGCTATCCTTGAAATAGCTTCTCCTGCCATTGGATTTAACATAATCAAAACAAAAGAGAATAAAACACAACCCAACAAAACAATGGAAATGATATAGGACCTCAAAACAAGACCATAGGGAATCAACAATGGCTTCAACCCTCAGAAGGAGATCCTCCCTAGATGTTACACTGCTTAGTGATATCCTCTAAACCTATGATCAGACCACTGGACCTAGACCTGCAATGTTAGTGAAACACCAGAGCACCGCAGGCATCCAATTGCATTTCACCTTGATAGCTATCATCACAGCCTGTGTTTCTTTAGATAAGCTGGTCGCTTATGGAGTGGTGGTGGTGGTGGTGGTGGGGTTTGGTACTTCTTGTTTGCCAGCCAGCATGCTGGAAGGGGCTGAGTTCTGGCGGTTCCCAGACTGGGCTTGTTTGCTAGCGTGGCCAATGTTCTCTCTCCCCGCAGTCCGCAAAAGGTGCTGACTCATGGGGAGAGGCTTGGGTCTAGCTTTTCCCAGTCCACCAGAGGCCCACATATGGTGCTGGTTCCCAGACTGGGCTTGTTTACTAGAGCAGCCATTGTTCTCTCTCCCGCTAGTCCATGAATGGTGCTGGCTCATGGGGAGAAGCTTGGGTCTAATGGTTTCTAGTTTGCCAGTGGCCCACTCATGGTGCTGGTTCCCAGACTGGGCTTGTTGGCTGGTGTGGCTATTGTTCTCTCTCCCCCCAGTCCACAAATGACCTTTTTCTTTGTTTTAAAAAGCATACTGTTTTCAATGTTTGATTTCCACAGTAATTGGAAACAACTAAATGAAGTAACATAATAATCATTTCTAGGACATACATGCTTGATTTGTGAATGTAATTAGAAAATCTTCCTATGTAAGTACAGTAGATTATATATTTGTTGGTTGAATAATAGTTTTTGGAACTTAAATTCTTGTTTGTATTATCATGAAACTTTTTGTTTGTTTTTTTGTTTCTCTGAGACAGGGTTGTTATATAATGGCTTTAAACTCATTATGTAGCCTAGGCTGGCCTCAAACTCATAGCAATTCTCCTGCTTCAGCTTCCCAAGTACTGGGATTACATCTGGCTATTGTGGAGCATTTTTAATAGTAAATAGAAAAGGTTGTATGTGGAAACTACAAACACAAATTTATAATAGGTTCATCTTTTTTTCTTAAACTGTGATATTCTTCATATGTGGTTTCAGACCTAAATTTTATAAATTCAATTTAATGGCTTTTTAAAAATTAACAGTCAGGTTTAAAGAACACCGGTATGCTATTAACTGGCCACAAAACATTTTCATTGATACAGTAACTAGGTAGCTTGAATTCTTTTGTTTTTGTTTTGTTTTGCTTTTGCTATCTTTCTAGGTATGGTTTAAGACTTTTTGGCTTTGGAAGATTGAAGCACTAAGCCATATTGTATAAGACATTTCAGAATAACTGAACATTTTGATATAATATCTGATTTTCTACCATGAAACACAGAGGTTCCTTATGAGAAACTTATAACTATGAGAAATATAGTAAGATTTTATGTAATTCATTGAATTAGTTGAGTTTTAAGATTCTGAACGCTTATCTATAAGGCTTCTTTAATTGCTCTTTAAAAAAGGTTTTACCTGTTAAGATGGTCTTCCACAATTATATAAATATATGTAGAATAATTCAAATTATGTAATCATCACATTTTTCAAGCAGGAGTGCCTCATTTAATCATCATGGAAAAATAATAGTTTATGACTCTTATTAATAAAAAGTTAGTTTTTAATTGGATGTCTATAATAATACCATCTATGAACTTTGCAAATGCTAATTTTGAAACCTTAAATGGAAAGAGCTTAGAGTTGGAAGTTGGAGAAACACTTCAATTCAAATGCCAGCTTTAATACTACTTCACTTAGCTTGTATATTCAGATGAGTTAATCATTCTGGGCCTCTTTTTGCTCATCTGTAAAAGAATTTTTTACTAATGAGAGATAAACTAAACATTGCCTGGTGCATAGCAGTTTCTTAATAAATAGATGGTGTATCTGAGTTTTATCAAATTATGCTTTAAGTCATATGTAAAAATGACTTGCAGTGTAATAATTCCTATTTTAGTACTCATAAATGATGTTCATTTTACTTGCAATGCTTCAGAGTAACAAAGTTTAAAAATGCATATCTAATATTTGCAGTTGTGCTTCTGGCTTTAAATCACTATCACTTTCTTATATTATGCATTTATACTTCCCGGCCTCCTTTTCAATGCAAAATTCAGTCTTTTATACTTAGAATTATCACCCCCCCCCACTGCTTGCTGCTACTGTGATAAAAGGCAAAAAGTTATTCAGTAAGAGTCTTATTTTGGCCCTCCTACCTGTTCATCACCATCCATCCTAGCCCACAGCTCCTGTCAAACATCAGAAGCCTGAAATTTGCTTATTTACATAGGGACAGCTATCTCAGATATATGTCACCTCTCTTAGCCCCACCTCTCTTTCCTGCCCAAAGTCACCTCCAGCTTCCACTCATCTCTCATGCTGCTGCACTAGTGGGAAATACTGGGCTGGAAGTAGACAGGTGGTTAAACATCCTTATCAGGGGTCACATGTGCTTCTGGATCATAGCCAAAGCAGGATTCTGCCTTTGATTTGATACTGGTTGGAAGACAATCTCTCCTCCATTATTACAGATATCTTCTGAGTTCTGAAACCCTGGAATCTAAGGACTAAAGACTACCCAAATATCTGTCCTGGCTTGTGTACAGTAGTAGTCCTGGGAAAGTGATGCCCAAGTCAGCTGTCTCATTCTTCAGGAGTATTTTACATCTCTTGCCTCAGACACCTGTCAGTAGTCTAACTCATCTACAGGGTTGCTAAGACCCTAGGAAGACAGTATTTGTAGGTAGCATAATCTGTAATAATTCTTAACCCAGTCATTTCTAATACATGCCTTGTTCAGCTTTTTTTTTTTTTTTTTTTTTTTTTTTTTTTTTTTTTTTTTTTTTTTTTTTTTTTTTTTTTTTTTTTTTTTTTTGCGGCACTGGGGATCGAACTCACAGCCTCACACCTGCCAGACAGGCGCTTAAGACATTGAGCCAAACTCCCAGCCCTAGTTTTTTGAGGCAGGGTTGCATTATGTAGCTCAGGCCAGCCTTCCACTCACGTTGTAGCCCAAGCCAGCCTCGAACTCACAACGCTCCTCCTACCTCAGCCACCCGAGTGCTGGGATTAAAGGGATGCGCCACCACGCCCGGCTTTGTTCAACTTTTTAATATTTATTTTGAAAAAAATTTTTTACACTGGAGGTTGAACCCAGGGCCTTTCCACTCAGCTGCATCCACAGATATACATTTATTTATTTGTTTGTTTAATTTTGAGGCAGAGTCTTGCTAAACTGCCCAGGCTGAGCTCCAGCTCACAATCCTCTTGCCTCAGTCTACCAGAGTGCTGAAATTATAGCCATACCTAGCTTCAGCTTTTATCTTTATTATTGTTTTTGTAGGGTGTTGTGCCTAGGGTCTTGTTTAATTTGTAAATGTGTAAAGACAACTTATATGTAGAGGAAAGGGAAATTATTTCTACATAACAAATAATAATAATAATACTACCCTTTCATTAATCACTGTCCCACTTTGCTGAGGAGCAAACCCAGGGCTTTGCACTACACGTGTTAGACAGACACTGTACCACTGAGATACATTCCCAGCCCCATTCATAATTCTTGCCAGAGCCTATCTTTACTACAGTAAAGAATTTAATTTTTTTCAAGCCCGGGACTTGTGCCTTATTTGCTATTCAGCATAGTGATAAGCAAGAGTTCTTTAATTTCCCAACTTATTTCTTTATTCGTCTGTCTTTTAGCACTATGACTTTTGAATTCCCGATTTTTAAAATTTTTTAGTGGTACATATAATTTTTAGCATTTTAGTTTTGGGATCACTTTAAATTTATCATGATCATTGAAAGAGTTTTTTATGTGATATTTATTGATATATTAAAACTCAAGATGAGAATTTTAAAGTGTTTATTAATTTTAAAAGAATATTGATAAATCTGTTACATATAAATGTAAAAAATATTTAGTCATCCCACAGTATCCATGGAAAATTTGTTTTGAGACCCTTTCCAGATACCAAAATTTGTGAATGCTCAAGTCCCTTATATAAAATGGCATTGTATTTGCATGTGACCTACATGCAACCTACCACATACTTTGAACCATCTAAATTACTGTCTCTGAGGGTATGGACAGCCATTTTGAAGAGAACAAGACATTATGCTAGCCATCGTTGATTTCCTATTGGCTTCTTTTGAAGTCTCATAGTGCTTTGATTCTTTTGTTTTGATTAGTTTTATAGTATTTTGTTTTGATACCTAATAGAATGTAAATACTATATTACCAGGTGTTATACTGTGTTATTTAGGGGATAATGACAAGAAAAACTCTTGCACATGTTCAATACAGTTGCAGTTTTTTTAATGTTTTGTTTTAAAAATTAAAAACCTAAGAATTTTGTATTTTGTATTTAGTTGTTTTCATCTGTGGTTATGGAACCTACAGATACAGGAAGTGTATTTTTATCAGAAATAACTATACTTTTCTAAAACAAACAAACAAAAAACAGAAAAGTTTACCATTACTTTATCTTTTAAAAGTGTATATAATGTCTGGTTTAAAAAGCTGGATTTTTATAATCATTTTCTGATCACCATTTGTCAAAGAGGATGTCTTTCCTCCAGCACGTGTGTTTTGCCCCTTTGTGAAAGAGCAGATGACTGAATGTGCCTGCAGGTGTTTCTGCATCTTCTATTCTTTTCCACTAATCTGTGTGTGTGTATGTGTGTGTCCCTATGTGTGTACTAGTACCATGCTGTTTTTATTATTGTAGTTTGTGAAATTCCAGACTGCAGTGTTTCCTGCTTTATTCTTGTTTGCAGGATTGCTTTTGCTATTCTAGTTCTCTTCCAGTTCCATATAAATTTTAGGATTCTTTTTCCTAGTTTGATAAGGATTGCTGCTGGTACTTTGATTGGGATTGCATTATGTGTACCAGTTTTGGCAGTATGGCTATTTTTACAAAATTGGTTTCGCCTAACCCGAAACGGGGAGTGTTTGTCCATTTCCTGATGTCTTCTATCTTCTTTTTCAGAGTACTGTGGTTTTCATTGTAGAGGTTGTTATGATTTATATCTGGATGGCCCCCAAGTGCCTCATGTGTTTATATATGCCGAGCTTTTGGAAGATGGTTGGATTATGGAAGCTTATTACTGATTCTGCCTTAGGTGGAAGGATCTGATTGGAAATGCCATGTCACTAGGAGTGTGTCCTGAAAGAGTTTATCTCCACCCTCAGCTCCTCCCTTCTCTCTCTCTGCTTCTTATCCACCATGTGTTGAACAGATCTCCTCCACTCTGCCTCTGTGTCATGCCATTCTGCATTGGAGCTTGCTGACTGTGGACAAAAATGTGAGCCAAAATAAACTTCTTCTTCCTTAAGTTGTGAGTATTGGGTATTTTGTCCCAGCAAGGAGCAAAGTGACTAAGACCAAGGCATTTCACTTCCTTGGTTAACGTTTAATTCCATTTTAACTTTTCTTGAGGCTATTGTGTATGGTGGTGTTTTCCCCCTCAATGAGTTCATTTTTAGTGTACAGGAATGCTATTGATTTTGTGTGCTGATTTTTTTCTGCTACATTGATGAATTTGTTTATAACTTTTAGGATTTGGTGGAATTTTTTGGATTTTCTATTTAAAGGATCATGTTGTTTGTGAATAATGATAGATTTTGCTTCTCTCTTTTTTATACATATATCGTTTATTTCTTTCTCTTGCCTAATTACTCTGGCTAAATTTTTGAGCACTATAGTGAACAAGAGTGGTGATAGTGGACACCCTTATCTTGTTCCTGATTCATTATTAAAAGTTTTATTTTTTTTCTCTGTTTAATGGGTGATTGGCAGTAGGCTTATCAGATTAAGATGAGGCCCTTCTGTACCCATTTTCTTCAGTGTTTTTATCGTGAATGGATGATGGATTTTGTCAAAAGCTTTTTCTGTGTCCATCAAGATAATCTTGTGATTTTTGTCCTTGCTTCTGTTTATGTAATGGGTTACATTTATTAACTTGTGAATGTTGAACCATCCTTGTATTCCTGGGATGGAGCCCATTTGTTCATGATATATGATCTTTTTGATGATTTGTTGCATTCTGTTTGCTAGTATCCTGCTGAGGTTTTTGTGTTTATGTTCTTCCCTTATTTTGGGAAGATTTGCTAAGGATTCATTTTGTGTATTCTTTTGTAGAATCAACTCTTCAATTCGTTGATTCTTTGCGTTATATTTTTAGTCTCAATGTCATTGATTTCTACAGTAATCTTTATGAGTTATTTCCTTTCTGTTTGCATTTCTTTTTTATTTATTCCTTGAAACTGCCCATATTGCAGGTTTTTCATCAGTGAAATATGGAAGTGAACAGATTCTTTTTTCTACAATATTATAATATAAACTTGCTCAATTTTCTTATTACTAATAAATCTTACAGATGCCCAACTTGTAAAATAAACCCCTTAAGAACTGAATGTCTAGTGCATGCTCCCAGGTATAAAAAATAGCTAAAAATAAGCATATAAAACTACATCTGGACGGTGAGTGCTTGCAAACATTTATCATAACATAGGAAAAAATAATAAAAAGAGATACAATTTAGTCCTGGAAAGGTTAAATAGAAACCCTAATGTATTATTGTTTCTAGCCATCCGCCCCACATTACAGTGCTTGAAAACCAGATCAAAAGTCTGGCACAGAAAATTACACAGATTTATTAAGTATTCATCAGGAACACAACTGCTTTTAAAATCAAAGTAAATTAATTAGTTAATAATGGAATAGCATTTTGTTTCTGAAAGGAATCACTCCATGGATTTTTCTCGTTAACTTGACTAGTTAAGTTAGTTGTCGAAAATGGCATTGAAATTTTCTGTGAGTGTACACATAGTACCAGTGAAACCAGTATCACTGAAAACAAAGGGACAGGAACTTAACAGTTATGATAGCAAGTGAATCTGTGCAGTAAGAGAGACAAATATTTCATTAGTAAATTCTAGATGAGGATGCCTTTAGGTGCAACAGATTAAGAAAGTTAGCAGCAAGTTAAATACCGTTCTAGTGTTGAACTCTGAAATCATTCATACTATGAAGAGGATTAGCATCTTTAGCTTGCCTTCCAAATCTATGTGATTAATGCAGTGAAACTAGTGAAATTGTGTTGGGTTGTAAGCTCAGCTTCTATGCTTATTTTGAGAAATTGTATAGAATCATAAGAGAATAAGACATACTTATAAAGCAAGATTTCAAAAAACCAGAGATACTCTCAATGATCATTCTCCATTCCAGAGAATCTTTGTAAAGGTAAATGGCCAATATGTCTAATAATACCATCATCAGGGGAGGGGCATACTCCATTTCTAACTCTATTATAAAAGGAGAGCAAGACTCAGAAATTATACACTGAAATATAAACCAATTCACAAATCCATGAAAAATATGTTTTCCAAGGCCACTGACAAAATAACTACTGATGAGCAATAAGCTACATTAGATATCACTTCACTTTTCCATCTATGGTACGAGAATGGCATAAAATAGATGGAGAAAATGCCTATATTGGTACATGCCTGAATTTTCCTCAAAAAGAAAACAGGAGAAGGGTTTACATTCTAATATTTCAATTATCTTATTAAAAGGAATAAAAGAACAAATCTTATAGATGCACAGCTTGTAAAATAAAGCGCGTAAGTACTGAATGAAAATAAGATACAAACATTTAAAAAGACAAAAGTTTATTTTAATGAAGCCGTGAACTTGAAAATTTATTTTGACCTAAAAGCTGAGTAAGGAATAGTTTGTTCTTCAAAAATCATCCCATTTGTTATTGGTTAATTTAATATGATTTCTTAACTTAAGTACCAAATCAAGAAATGCAGAAAACGTGTGGCCCACCTGAAAAACTAAAACAAAAACAAAACAAAATCAAGCAGTACTAAAAATGTCTTCACACTAAACAAAAAGTACCGTGTAATGACTACTTCCGTGACTCAGCAGAGATAATAAATACTACTCATGTTTTACTTCCTTGTACTAGGTTTGGGTTTGGACTGTTTATTGTGCTTCTAGGACTTTCATCTACATCATTAGGTTATTTGAGTTCACTCAGCTTTTCTAATGTGGACACTCACAGTGATAAGCTTCCCTCTTAGGAGTCTTCATTGTGTCCTACGGATTCTGGTATGTTGCACTGGTACTATTGTTTGATTCAATAAATTGTTCGATTTATTTATTTTTTCTGTGACCCATTGCATTTATTTATTTTCTTCTGCAAACCATTGAGAGTATACAGGAGCATGTCATTTAATATCTGAGTGTTTGTAAAGTTTCTGCAGATTCTTCTGCAATTGATTTCTAGTTTCAGTGTGCTATGATTTGATAGTATTCATGGAATAATTTTAATTATTTTGTATTTAAGCAAGCTTTATGGGCTAATATGTGGTCTGTTTTGGAGAAAATTCTGTGTAAGGTTGAGAAGAATGTGCTTTCTGTTGTTTAGGGGGTAGAAAGAAGAGTATAGATATGTACTAAATGCATTTTTTAAGGTGTGGATCAACTTTGGTATTTCTATGTTGAGTTTTTGTTTAGTTGATTTATTTGTGAAATTGCAGTATAGAGGTCCCCCAATGTAATTGTGTTGATGTTTATCTGATTTTTTTATGCCTAGTAGTGTTTGTTTTATGAAGTTGGTATTAAGTGCACTGGTGTTTGGTGTTTAAGTATTTAAAGTTGATATCTCTTCGTGTTGATTTGCTCCTTTAACTAGTATGTAGTGACCTTTTTTGATTCTTTTGATCAGTTTTGGCTTAAGGTTCAGCTAGTCAGAAAACAGGATGGCTACTCCTGTTTGCTTTCAAATCTTGTTGCATGGAATGTTATTTTCCATCCTTAAACTAACTTACTTACTTTCTTTCTTTCTTTCTTTCTTTCTTTCTTTCTTTCTTTCTTTCTTTCTTTCCAGACAAGGTCTCTGTATGCAGTTCAGGCTGGCCTTGGATGATGTAGCCCAGGCTGGCCTTGAATTTGGAGCAGTCTTCCTGCCTCAGGGATTCCAGGCATGTGCTACCATGTCCAGATAGCTGTGAGACTTTCTTTGCGGATTAAATGTGTCTCCTGTATTCAGCATAGTGTTTGGTTTTTGATCTAGTCTGCTAATCTGTGTCTTTTGACAAAAAGTTGAGACCTTTTATTGCTAAAAGGTGTTAACTTATTTCTCTCATTCCAGTGTGTGTGTGTGTGTGTTGCTGATTCCTTTATTTTTCCATTTTACTTAACTTCTCACCCTGCTTGATGTTTTGTTCCATCCAGCCAAGTCATCATTGGCTTCATGATCTCTGTCTGGGATATTCTTGAGAATTTTTTGTAGTGCTAGTTTGGTGTTTATGATTTTCTTAAGGTGTTCTTTGTCATAGAAATTACTTTTTTCTCCATCAATTTTGAAAGACAGTTTTGCTGGATATATTACTTTGGGTTAAAATTTTTCTTCTAGGGTTTATAATACTTCACTCCAAGTTCTGCTGGCCTTTAAATTTGTATGTTGAGAAGCTTGCTGTAATTCTAATGGGCTTACCTTTGTAAGTGATTTGTTGTCTTTGTTTAACAGCTTTAAGATTCTGTCCTTCCTGTTGGGCTCTTGGGATTTTGCCTTTCATGGAGAAGTTCTTTCTGGTCATGACTATTTGTGGTCTATATGACTTGCTTGCCTGCATATAAATTCTTTCCCCATTTTAAGAAAGAGTTCTGCTATTATTTTTGTATATGTATTTTTTATACTATTAGTGATGCCTTTTGACACTTCTCTAGTCCCGATTAATCTTATGTTAGTTTTCTTTGTGTTGTCTAGCAGCAGTTGAGTCTGTTTCCTCTTTCTTGTTTTTAAGGTATCTCTGAGTCTTGTGCTTCAGATCAGACTTGGTCATTGTTTTGCAAGAAGAAAATCCATACTGGTTATTAGAATGTCAGCATATCCAACTATATGTCAGTCATAAACATAAATGTTTGTTTTAACAATTTCACCATTTTATAAATGCCCCTTGCAGGCTATACTATAAACTGCTACTAACAGACTGATGGAGAAAGAAGGAAAAAAAGGAAGAGGAATAAGTTATTAGTAAGAAGACAGTAAGAGAAGAGAAATATCAATAAAGGGAATACTGACACTAGATAAGACAATTATTTTTATAGCTTGAGTAATGGAATATGTTGAGGGATTTTGAGAGATTTTGTTGGAGCAAGAGGAGGGATATAGGGGGAGAAAAGTAAAATTGAGGGAAGTCGTATGTCAGAACCTGTTAATTTGCTGGTAGTTCATATTTGGATCCTCTGTGCACAATTTTGATAAGAGTTACCCTGACATGCCCATGAAAGAAACTGTTTAATTTCAAACACTGGTTAATTCTTACTCTTCCATACCTGTGGATAAACACCTCGTATGCCAGAAGAAAGGAAGAAAAGAAGGAAGGGAAAATAAGGGAATAAGAAAGAGAGGAAGAGAGAAGAAAAAAGAAAAAAGGGGGAAAAGAAAAAAGAAAGGGAAGGAAAACTTAAAAACAGATCTTTGTGATTTACTTAAATGCCTGCCCATGAGCAAGGTGACTCTCTGGGTCTGCAGGGCTGCGCAAGTGACTAAGCTTTTATCTCTGTCCTGGAACCTACCACTAGAGTTACACTGGGGAAGGACAGAATGATATAATTTGCCTAACACCTGATTCTCTGCAGGGCGAATTTTAAAG